>BHEV01017812.1:0-13358 GCA_004319985.1 Emydocephalus ijimae | reverse complement strand
GGTAAAGTCTCATTATACTGCATGAGTACAGAGTCAGACATGAGCAGTTTTTTGACATTCTGGAACGCTTGTTCCTCGCGGGAACCCCAAACCCACATTGCTTTTTTGTCTAATAACCGGTGTAACGGTTCAGCGACAGTTGCTTTGCGCGGTAAAAANGTAGGATGGATGCCCTGGCTATCAATCCGGTACCCTAGAAACTCAACACTGTCAGTATACAATTTACATTTATTTTTTTTCACCTTGAGTCCGGCCTCTTGGAATTTTTTTAGAACAGATTTTAAACGGTCCTGTGAGATTTTTTGTGCAGGGGCTGCTATTAATACATCATCGAAATAGGGGACCACGCCCTTGATTCCCTGTAATAACCTTTCCATGAGGCTCTGAAATATCCCTGGGCCTACACTAACTCCGAATTGCAGCCGGGTACATTTAAAGGCACCCCGGTGCATCACAATCATTTGGGCCTGTGCCATTTTTTCATCCACTGGTAATTGTTGATAAGCTTGAGCTAAATCTAATTTAGCGAAAAACCTTTCCGCCCCCCAGGGAATGAAGGAGGTGCTGTACCACCGGAACTGGATACGCGTTCTGCTGCAGGGCGTGGTTCAGAGTGGCCCGATAGTCCCCACAAATTCGAATCGACCCGTCTGGCTTAATGGGTGTTACAATAGGGGTTTCCCATGGCGAGTGATCGATGGGCTTCAACACCCCTTGGGCAATTAGCTTGTTGAGTTGTTCGTCGATTTTTGCTTTTAGGGCGAACGGAACTCAACGGGGCTTTAATCAAATGGGAGCTACCTTTGGATCTTGGCTGAATGAGATCGGGGTCCCCTTATACTTGCCTAAGCTGTCCGCAAAGACGTCACTGAACTCAGAGATAAGAGCCTCCTCCCAGTCACAACCGCCAACTCAGTTCACGCCGGCCACTTCAATGCCGAGTGGCGCAAACCATTGGAGGCCCAGTAGGCTAGGCCTATCTCTATTGATGACCGTTAGAGGTAAGTACGCTGTGTGCTTCTTGAAGGAAACTCGGACTTGGCAGGACCGGACGACGGGGATTCGATTCCCCTGGTAGTCCTTGAGGATGAGGCATTGAAATTTGAGGTCTTGGCGTTGGATTGTGGGGATGAGTTGCTTGAGTGTCTTCCAAGACACCATCGAGAGGGAGGATCCCGAGTCAACTTCCATGTGGCACGGCTGGTTCTCGATGGCTACGGTGACTCGGATTTTCTTAGTGTCCAAGGCTGAGGCGTGACCGATAGTGATAGTATGGTGAGCCTCTTCTCTCTGTACGGCTGGATTTCTGTAGGAGTGGTTTACTGGCATTCGCCTTACAGGACGGCTTCCTGTTGATTGGCAATAGTTAGCCCCCTTTGAGGCCTGGCTGGGGCCTGGCAAGCTGCGGCAGACCCGCCCGATGTGGCCTCATTTCCCGCACTCGTGGCAGAGTGCGTTGCAGAATTTGCATTCAGATCTGGCATGGTTGGCTCCACAGCCAGTGCAAGGGCGTAGGCTCTTTGGACGTTGATCTGACCGCAACCAGTGGACCTCTTCTTCGTCGCTGTCTGACGACGAAGAGAGGTCCTCGTGGTGTGTCATTGAAAGCCGCCCTTCTGCATTGGGTAAAATTTTGTTGGTCGGTGGGGTTACCGTAGTGTGGGTTCGGCGGAGTTGTGCGGCCGACTTCTTGGTTGCCTCTGCCACAACCGTGTTGGCGATGGCATCAGCAAGGCTGATGTCGCCTTTTGCCATCAACTTGCTTTGAACGCCTAGTGCATCTAAGCCCAGAACTATTCGATCTCTCAGTGCCTCTTCTAAATCGGCGAACCTGCAGAGGCTCCCTAAATTTCGGAGGTCTGCCATGAAATCAGCCGCGCTCTCCCCCTTTCGTTGGTTCCTTTGATAAAACTCGTGGCGTCTCACGAGCGTAGGCACAGTTGACGCGTAATGGTCTCTCAGGATGGGTTCGAGGTTGTCCCAGCTCATGGCCTTCACTTCTTGAGGTTTGGCGAGCACTTTAGCCATTTTAAAAATGGCTGGCCGCAGTGCGTCAGGAACAATGCTCTTTTCTTTGCTGGCGTGGCATCTTTTAGGTTGTTCGTCTCAAGAAACACTTGGAAGCGATCCATGTAGGATTCCCAATCCTCTTGGTTTGTATCGAACGGAGCGGGTGGTACGATGCCGCCGGACATGGTTCCGTTGTTGGTGTCGTATGTCACGTACTCGGTGTTTGCTTCCTAGCTTCTTCGGTTCAGACGTCTCCAAATCCCACCCTCGTCGCTAGTGTTAAGAACTGAGCATGGGTCGAAATGAATGGAGACAGCCTCTGAACGGTGAACTTCAGCTCTTTAATTACATAGTGACTTCTCAATTTAACAACAGTGAACTCTGCCTTATATAGGCATCCCTTGTAAGTTTTAACCAATAACGAGCTAGGAATGCTAGCTCTTTCAATCAATAGGAACTCTTACTTTAGGGCCAATCGGATTCGTTAGAACTGGCCAATCCGGTCTGGCCACCCAACAGCCAATCAGAAGTGCAGGGCCAGAACCCTGCACTTCACCCCAAGCTCACACTTTATTAACTTTATTGTATACACAACATAATGGAAAGGGAATATGACACACTAAAGAACCAACTAAATTAATAAGTTAATATAGGCTATTTAAAGCAAGGAGAGACATTGATAACTATTATTATTATTATTATTATTATTATTATTATTATTATTATTATTATTATGCAAACACATATTGCACATATTATGCAAACACATATTGTTTATCTTTATTTTTAAAATAAATATTAAAGGATTATGTTTGAAATAATTGAAATGAAACAAAAGATGTTTCAGTTGAGATTAATGAAAGAGGCTAGAATTAATGTGTTTGTTTCTCTCCTTACTGAAAATTTGGAATGGAAAAGGTAATAATAGAATTAAGTATGCATATATCAATGTATAATTGCTGTCATATTGCTGTCAGAGAGTTTTGTTTTTAATGTGAAAAACAGAATAAAGTTTGTGTAAAGAAAAAGAAAATTCAAATTCAAATTGTCAAAAGCCTTCTGAGTGTCTAAAAATATCAGTGCCATTGTTTTAGTTGTGTGTACTTCATAGAATTCTAAAACATCCATAATTATTCTTGTATTTGTCTTTATTTGTCTGTATGGCAAAACCCCATTCTGGTCAGTATGAATAATCCTACTTAATATTTTCTTTAATCTTTCCGCCAATATTGTGGCCAAAATCTTGTAATCTATGTTTAAAAGTGTTATTGGCCTATAATTTTGAATTTTTTGTGGGTCTGATTGCTTTGTGAATAAGGGTTATATATGCTTTGATCCATGACTTTGGTATATTAGCACTATCCAAGGCTTCATTATATAAGTCTGTCATTAACTCCTCCAATAACTCTTGAAATTCCTCATAGAATTCAGACGGAATTCCATCCAGGCCCAGGGTTTTATTTAGTTTTTGGGCTCCAATTGCCTTTCTAATTTCTTCTCTAGATATTTTATTATTTAAAATACATTTTAAATACATTTCTTTTCTTCAGATATTGATTAATAAGTTCTTCTGGTACTTCTTGATTGTTTAAATTTGTAAAAAAAGTCCTTGGCAATGTCTTTCTTTTCCTTAGCCTGAGTACATACTTTCCCTTCTTGGTCTTGGACAGCTACAATCGTTCTTTTTTCTTGTTCTTTTTTTATTTTATGAGTTAACCATCTCCCTGGCTTATTTGCATTTTCAAAATAATTTTGTTTTACTAATCTAACTTTTCGGGCCAGGTCTTCCTGCATACTTAAATTTATCTTATGTTTTACCAAATCTATTTCTTTACTAGTGTTTTGATTATTCGGATCAATTTGTCTACTTATTTCTAAATCTTTCAGTTTCTCTCTCCACACATTTTATTGTTGCCTTTTTTCTTTATTTTTTTTTTAATACTATTGCTGATAGTTAAACCTTTCATGTAAGCTTTTGTTGTATCCCAGAGATTTTGAAGGGATGTATGCTCTCTCTTATTTATTTCAAGAAATATTTTCAATTCTTTTCTCACCATTTCAATATATTTGTTATCTTTTAGAATACTATTATTAAATGTCCATCTTCCAATCATTCTCTTTCCTTTCCACTTAATTTGAATAGGGTTATGATCAGCCCATACATTTGGCAAAATCTCTATATTTTCAATGTTTTCCATTAAGCCTGGGTCCATCCATATCTGATCTATTCTAGACCAAGAGTGATGGGGATTGGAAAGAAAGTAATTATATAGGAAGCAACAGAAGAGAGGATTACAGAAGAGAAAATTAGAAGTAGAGAGACAAGGAGGCAAAAAGGGGAGGGAGAAGAAGAAGGGGAAGAAGGAAAAGAAAAGAAGTTATAAAAGACAGAAACAAGATATAGAGAAACAGGGGAAATGTATAAGAATTGAAAGTATAAGCCTATTTAGAGATAATGGGTGAAAACTTAATTGAAAAAGGGATTCTGCAAAGGTACATAAGATAGTATTGTTATATTAGAAATAGAAATAATTTTAAAAAATATGAAACAATGTATGAATAAAATGATGGATAAAATACTTATGCAGTGGAATGTTTGTTAATAAATAAATGAAATAAAGAGAATGAGAGAATGAAATTAGGAAAGTATGGGAACATTTTAATTATTATTAATGATTTATAAAACTATAAGTGAAGAGATATGTGAAAAAAATTAATTATTGAAAGTTTATAAGTGTTCCCAAGGAAGTATGATATTCAGTTGAAAAGAATTGTTAAAGATATTAAGATTCTAACAAATATTAATGATAGAATTGAATTGGAATGGAATGAGTGTTTTATTGTTATAGATAGATAGATAGATAGATAGATAGATAGATAGATAGATAGACAGAGAGAGAGAGATAGAGATATATAGATAGAGATATATAGATAGAGATATATAGATAGATATAGATATATATTTAATAACATAGTGTGTATTTTAAGACTATACCAAGCAGAATTCGATTGGAAGTTATGTATTATATTGAATGTTATAATTTTAAAGGCATAAATTGAAGTTTAAATAAGAGTTGGATGGATAAAAAGATATAAAGGTGTCTTACTCCAATTAGTAACTTCAGGGGAAAATTTGTTTAATGAGAAAACATAATATGAAATTGAAACAGGACAGACAAAGGTATAAATATTATGATTAGAAAGACATTGAAACTTAGAAAAAGATATATAATTGAATTTAGATATGAGATAATTAAAAATAAAGTTGAGAAAACCAAGGGAGGGGAAAAATTATGGAGAAAATGTTAAAATAGTCATATGGAAATAGATATGGAATAGAACACAAAGATAAATATGAAATTGAGTTTGTGTCTGTATGAAGAAGCGATAACCCGGAATCATACTATTCTCAAAAAAAGATGTTTTGTGTTTTATGTTTTTGTGAAAACCCAAATAAAATTTATTTAAAAAAAAAAAGATTTGTCATCAATAAATAGCTTCACATATCTCGTATCAAGTTTCTGGTGTTTATTCTAACTACCTGTGATATCTGAATCACTTATTGAAATTATCCAGCTGGCAAGAGAGCCAAAAGTGTGCAGTAAAAAAAAATACTTTCTAGACTAGATTAAACATGGAAAAGAATCTTGCTGCCTCTGCTCCTACAGCTACCAAAACATCTACCATTTTCCAACCCAGAAAATACATCCTTTATAAAGAAAATATATATATATTTCCCCTTATCCCATCTATCTCCTTTTATTTCCTGATGCTCTTAAAAAACTGAACTAATTGAATTCCTACCAAAATGAGAGGGAGACAACAGCTATGCAGCAGAATATAAAATGCCTGGCTGTTCCTGATCTGTGACATTGTCCATAGAAAGCTCCACATATCCATATATTAATGATTTATTATCGAAAGGTGAGAATGATTGAAAGTTTAATTTAGACCCACCAAGAATCAGCTTCAAGTCCATTTTCAGTCATGGAAATTCATTTGGTGATTGGCTGTCACTCAGTTTCTCATCCTAGCTAAGCTCATAGCATTGTGATTGCTATGATAAAATGAAAGGAGCTCTTTCTGTAAGCTGCCTTGAACTTTGGAGAAAAGCCAGGATATAACCTTAATAACTCAATAAAATCTGAAGGGCATTAACTTTAACATGCTGCAATGCACTTCCTACAGCAGTCTTGGAGGACTTTAGCAACCATATGAGCTGAGACTGTGCTCTTGTGGGCAAGGGGCCATTGAAACGACAGCTCATTCCTACTATATTGTGTAGTCTTCTATAAGGACTCATGTATCCACTTTGTAACAACTCATCTAATTCAATACCTGGAAAACAATGATCCCTTCTATGTACAGCTGCTGTTAATCAAATCAGTATTGCAGCTTTGCTCCGCATTTGGAAGGCTTCTCACTGGGTGGTCGAATGCATCAAGAAAGACACCAGGCTGGTTTTATCTCGGGTGAGCTGCCCCGATCACGAGCTCGGGAAGCTCTTTTATTAAAAACACACAGTAATACATCAGAAGCGGTGAACTCTATCCAATCATTATGTTACATGAGCAGAAATATTAGTGGACACATAGTAGCATCAAATCACAGTGTTATATGGTCAGTTTTAGTAGGTACAAAGTAGCCAATCAACGCCTGCAGTCCAGTTATCAGCCCATGGTGTTGTATTGCTGATTGATGTTCTTTGTTCCTGGTATACACTTTCAGCCTACGTGAAGCCTTGAGGCCTTGAGGCCTGGCATGTACTGAAACTATTTAAGCTGATTTATTTCTGCATCTCCTTTTTTTTAGTTTTATATGGAGGAAATTCTTCTGGATCTTCGTCACTGCCCATGCAAAATCTTGTGCGAGCGCATGCATCAGGGTCTTCTGAGGGTATGACTTTGTACAGAGATTCTTTTTCCCAGAGGGTATTAACCTGTGCAATGGCACGCTTTTCAGCTAATAAAGACAGACTATTGGTGATAGTGCGAATAAAAATTGGTAACACACATGGAAGAATAATGCATCCTGCAGCAATCATACCTATGAGAGTTACTATGGCTTGTAATCCTGGTAGTTTTGGGAACCAGGAACTAAAAATATTTTTAAAATCAATACCTTGTCCTACTTGATTAGGATTATAGGTTAATTGTTGCATCTCAGTTGTTAATTGTGCTACAACTTTGCCAACTTTATCAATTTGAAGAAAACAATTCATGAGATTGAATTTACCACATACCCCTCCTTCTTTGGCTAGTATGTAATCTAAAGCTAAGCGATTTTGATAGACAGCTGTGTGTAATTTGTCTGTAGCAGTTGCTAGAGTGTTTAGAGCTTTGTCTATTTGTTGGCCTGCTAAATCTAAAACAGCTTGTAAATGAATTATTCTATTAATCATATATATGAGGGTCCTGTACCCCCAGGACCCGTACTGGGCCCAAGTGGAAAATGTTGTGTCATTGAGATAAGGGAGGAGGGAGGTGTTGAATTTGGCAGGTGTGGTGGTAGCATTGTCAGGTGCTATCCAAGTCTGGTAGGAGTTATCCCATGTACCTAAGCAAAGGAGGTGTCCTACTGGAGTGGATCCATTTCGGGAAAAGCAGTTTCTACCAATTAAGTTGGTGGTAATTGTCCAGATAAGTGGATCGGAAGCTGTTCTAGCTGTTATGTTTCCTACAAAAGACATGTTATTGAACAGTGATGGTGAGGCTTCTAAGGCTTACTAGGGCCATTGTTCCCCTGTGGTGGTTCCCCCACAGACAAAACAATTGGTTATTGCAAGTTGTTTTGCAATTTTTTCTGCCATGTCCATGAACAAGTTTTTTGCAATAATACTAGTATCAGGGTTTTTTTCTAATTTCCTTAAATTATCATATACCGACCATCCCAATGATGTTTCCTTACCTTCATATATTATTTCGGTTTTTATGGTAATTGGATCTGATCTTGTGCCATCAATCCCAATACTATAAGTATCCAAGGCAGGGTGTTGCCTGGAGATGATGATTTCTACTTTATTGTCTGTAGTAGACCCTGATATTCATTTGAAATGTGACAGATGATTGCAGCCTGAGTACCCTCCCCTGGTATAATCACAGACACAAGACCAACCTGAACACTCGACGGAACCTCCACAAGGGATCCATTGGTTGGGGTTCCCTGTGGCCCAGTTAATGGGTGTAGGACACAAATAAGATTGTGGGCGTACGTTGTTTTCCAGCCAGCCGACCCGCATGAATGTCCCCCTGGTTTAGAACAAGCAACACAAACATCAAAGATTAAAACAATTGGGTTAGTACCATCCTTGAGCATGGTGGTGTGGTTTAGAAAAAGGGATAAAAAGTGTGGAGACATCTATTCCGATGAGTAACTTTGTACGGCTCCTGCCTTTTATGATTAATTGAGCCAATTGAGCTGATTTGGAAGTCATGGAGCATCGTGGCATATGGGAGAGAGGGATCCACTCTATGATGTGGAGCTTTTGGTCCTTTTGAATTACTGCTGCAGTCAGAAGCCTCAGGGTGGCTAAAATGACCATATCTAGGGGAGTATTGGCAGCAGCTCTGTCTACTCATATTTTTCGGATATTCTCTTCTGTTTGAGTTATTGCTTGAAGCTGAGTTTGCTGCAAGGATATTATGTCAGCAGGCTTTTTCCCCCGGGTAAGGGCTTCAAACAATGGAGAAAGAATATCAGTGGTTAAAGACAGGAAAGGTCAAGCCCAGTTTATGGTACCCAGATATTGCTGAAGTTGAACCAGGGTGGGTTGAGAAGGTAGAGACAGAGAGGGGAGTGAAGGATAGGCAGTAGTTGAAAGCATTTTATAGCCCAGATATGCATAGGGAATTAGTACTTGTACCTTTTCAGGTTCTATGTGCAAACCTCCTTTTGCAAGAACGGCTTTCAGGAAGAAAAATGAAGTGAACACCGTACCCGGTGGCCCAGGAGCGGCAACAAGGATATCGTCCATGTAATGATGCACCAGAAATTGTGGAAAAGCAGAATGATAGGGTAGCAAGACATTATTGACATAGTGTTGACACATGGTGGGGCTATTGAGCATACCTTGAGGTAGGACTTTCCACTGAAAGAGGGAGGAGGGAGAGGAGTTGTTTAAGTGAGGTAGTGTAAAAGTGAATAAGGCACGATCTTTTTCATGCAAAGGGATAGAAAAAAAGCAGTCCTTTAAATCAATGACCATGAAATCAATTTTTTCAGGGATGATGTTGGGATTTGGGAGACCACATTGTAGCGCCCCCATTGGTTTTATTATTGTGTTCACAGCTCATAGATCCTGTAATAGCCTCCATTTTCCTGACTTTTTCTTTATGACAAAAATGGGGCTGTTATATGGGCTGACAGATAGTTCAACATGCCCTTTGACAATTTGGTCCTGGACAAGTGATTGCAGGGCCTCTAGTTTGTCTATTGTGAGCGGCCATTGATCTACCCAAACAGGTTCTGTGGTTTTTAATTGTAGCCGCAGTGGAGTTCTAGCAAAAGTTTCCATTGATCAATAATGAGTTTTGCGTTAAGTTGAGACATAAGATCACGGTCCCACAGGTTAGTATGTAGCAGAAGAACCAAGGGTTGGAGGTAGGCAGTGCGAGAAATATCAGAGGAACTTACCGGTAGCCAGTATTTGCTACAGTGGGCGTTCTGAACTCCTCCCACTCCCCGAAGAGCTGGGGCAGTTTCCAAAGGCCAATCATCCGGCCACTCAGCTGTTTGGATGACACTTACATCAGCTCCAGTATCTAACAGACCCGAAAAGACTTTGTTACGGATTGTGAATTGTAACACAGGCCTGGCTTGTTCCACTGTCTGATGGACAGTAAATGCCCATGCATCAGCCTTTTTAACAGGTACCGGAACAGCGGTTGCTACTAATTCTCCCTTGCTAAATTTTGTGGGAGTATTTCCAATTACTGCCATGGCCACTGAGGAAAAGTCGTCGGAATCTCTCAGAAACGGAGAAGCAATGATTCCCCTTGCCATTAGGTCTTGGATGGGATAAATTATGAGGGGCGTCATGGCAGGAGGGATCATTTTCAGGCATGTGGGGAGAAAGTAAACAGTGCCTGAGATGTCAATTTCCATATCTTCAGAGGCAATTAGTTGGAAAGATATGGAATCAGCCTTTGGAGCGGGGCTGGCTGATCGCCCTCCTTCTAGTTTCCCTGCGGCTGAGGAATGTTGCTGCGACACTGGTTTGCCCAGTGGTACCCTTTCTTGCACCTTGGGCATATCGTCTTAGGCTTGGTGTTGTTTTGTGTATTGTCTCTGGCTCTGCATTGTGCTTTGAAATGGCCTGGCTTCCCACAATTAAAGCAGTTTCTGGCTGGCCTGTTTTGAGAATTTGCTTGCTGCGAGGCCATGGCCGGATGCTCCATATTGTAGGAGACAGTTCCCACAATTCTTCAAGCCTTTAGATAGTCCGAGAGGGAAGCCCCCCCTCAGGCAGATAGAGGCTGCAGAATCCTCTTGCAATCCTCATTTGCATTTTCAACAGCCAGTTTCAACAGAAGCTCTTTACGGGCTTCTTCATTTGAGATTTGTCTCTGAATGGCTTTCTGAAGTTCCTCTACGAATTCAGCATAAGGCTGATGTGAGCCTTGAGTAATTTTTGAAAAAGATCCTACGATGCCAGAGGTAGGATCATCAACTTTGTCAAGGGCTTTGACCGCTATGATACTGATAAGGGCAAGGATACATTGTGGGAGAGCCATCTGAGTTGTTAAGTCCTCAAATCAACCCATACCGAAAATTTGATCCGTTCTCGCTACTGCGCCACGATTGTGGGCAAATTTTTCAGCTTTGGCACAAAAGTCTGACTCCCAAACAACATACTGTGGTCCCGTCAGTATCATATGGAAAAGATCTTTCCAATCTTAGGGTAACATGAAAAAGGAGGTGCTGATGGTGTTAATGAAGCCTCTGACATGTGGTGTCTGGATGCCGTACATGGCCACAGCTTGTTTTAAATCTCTAATTAATTTCATGGGTAAAGGTTCAAGTCTAGGCACCATATTTCCGGCTCCATCCCCTATATATTCAATGGGACAGAGAGAGAGCTCCTCCAGAGTAAGCTCCAGAGAGCTCCTCCTGGTGTCCCTGTGCCATGGCTTGTGCGATCGCTCCCATGGGTGTCTGATCCTCCGCTGGATTTGAATTAGGAGGATTTATGGGTTCAGGAGCAGTGGGGGAGGAGGCTTCTAATGGGAGAGCATCCTTTGTCTTGGTTTCAGCTGTATAAGGAGGAGGACCCTCCTTAGGGGAGGGGGCATTGGTCAGTGCCAAACCATGGATTTTTAAACATTCCATGACTATTCACCATGGTCAGAATCTTTGGCGGAGCCCTGGGAGTATTATGAAAATAGTCACCCAAACATTGCCATGTGGAGACTTTTAAGGACCCTTTCTCTGGATAAGCCGGACATTGTGTATAGATGTAAGTCAAAAGGGTAATAAGATCCTTTTTAGTTGGAACCAGGAGCGTTTTGCCCTGATTCCTGAAAATAAGAATTGAGCTCTTCATTAATTCTCCTAATTCCTGCAAATGTGCTATCTGCACTTTGGAGAACTTTCCACCCATACTCACCTGAAGGGAGGATGTCTTCTTTAGGGAAGATTCCTGGGGAGGGATCCGTGACACGAGATGGTGTCCCTGAGTTGCAACTGGCTCGTCCGGCCAGGTGAGATAAGCAGTCGAAAGCAGATGCACCCATTTCTTTTAACGGATCACGTCGGGGTCACCAGATGCAGCTTTGCTCCACATTTGGAAGGCTTCTCACTGGGTGGTCGAATGCATCAAGAAAGACACCAGGCTGGTTCTATCTCAGGTGAGCTGCCCCGATCATAAGCTCAGGAAGTTCTTTTATTAAAAACACACAGTAATACTTCACAAGTGGTGAACTCTATCCAATCATTATGTTACATGAGCAGAAATATTAGTGGACACATAGTAGCATCAAATCACAGTGTTATATGGTCAGTTTTAGTAGGTACAAAGTAGCCAATCAATGCCTGCAGTCCAGTTATCAGCCCATGGTGTTGTATTGCTGATTGATGTTCTTTGTTCCTGGTACACACTTTCAGCCTACGTGAAGCATTGAGGCCTTGAGACCTGGCATGTACTGAAACTGTTTAAGCTGATTTATTACTGCACAGTATGAAATAGTTTTTTTGAATGTGACCAAATTTTGTTATATTGTATGCAAAATTAGACAAACTCTAATTGTCCACTGATAATCTTCAGCTTCTGCAGCCAAAACTTCCCTTACTTCAGATGCCAATTGTCTTTATCTCAATAAGTCCTTATTCATGTCTTCCTTGTAAACTCTGATTACATGAATTATCAGAATGAATATTATAATTAAGTTTCAAGATCAGTCTACCCTTTATTTAAAATAAGGGGATGTTAAGCTGGTTCCTGTAAATCTAGGTAGTTCCTAGTATTCATTTCATTACTTATTGGGAAAGGTGGGGACAGGAAATTGATCTTGATAAGTATTTAGCTTTGACAGAAAAAGGCTTTGGTTTAGAAGGCAATTAATACAGTGAAAACTGCAAAACAAAGTACACATTTAAATTTCACAGGAATTAAATTAGCCAGTGATTATTTAATCTAATTATTTGTATTTCTTGAACAAATATTACTTAACTCCCCTATTTTCCAGTAAACATGACATTATGACTTTTTATTGTTTTATATCTCTTCATCAACATTTGGAATTATCACTCACTGATAAAATCTATGATTAGAAGAGATTGGCACCTACAAATTAAGATGCTAGCCAGATTTTAACTTTACTGAAACCGGTTCCCCAATTTCTTAAGAGTTTCTTTTCTCCCACAGAATAGGTTCCCTTTCTTCTGCTACATTTTTCAGCTTTCTTTATTATTGCAAAAAGGCTGAAAATGTTTCTTCTGTTTGCTGTCTTTAGGCACCAGAAAACAATTACAATGTAATTTTATTTTATTTTGTTGTTGTTGGGTTGGGTATTTTTTACATATATCATGCATTCACCATCCTAAGTCACAATTTGCAAGACAAATATATAACTTGATATAAGAAATAAAGAAACAAGCTTTCAGGTTACATAAATAATCAGTTATTTTTCAATAAATAATAAATAATCAGTTATCTAATTTCTAACCATTAAGACATTAAAACCCTTCATATAAGAAGCACATCAATGGAAGGAAAAAAGTCACTAGCTGATTAAAATTGTAATAAGTTCAAGCAATCAGTTTAAATGGAAAATCCAAGGAAGGAAGGAAGGAAGGAAGGAAGGAAGGAAGGAAGGAAGGAAGGAAGGAAGGAAGGAAGGAAGGAAGGAAGG
>BHEV01017806.1:0-17543 GCA_004319985.1 Emydocephalus ijimae | reverse complement strand
CAGTAAATTGGGGCCCGTTGTCGGATACCAGGACGTCTGGTAATCCGTGGGTTGCAAACAGTCTTTCCAGTCTTTTGATGACTGCTTCGGTGGTCGTGTTGCTCATTCGGTGAATCTCGAGCCAATTCGAGTAGGCGTCGATGGTTAGCAAAAAGCTGTGGCCTTTGGTAGGCCCAGCAAAGTCCAGATGGATGCGGGACCAGGGTCCCCGCGGAGTCTCCCATTCGGTTGGGGTTGCCTTTGGTGGAGCATTGCTTACTTCTTGGCATCTCTGGCAAGTTTTAACCCACGATTCGATTTGTCTGTCGATGCCTGGCCACCATGCGTAGCTTCGTGCGAGGCCCTTCATGCGCACGATGCCAGGGTGGCCATTGTGCAAGGTTCTTAGCAGTGCCTGTTGGAGTCGTGCTGGGATAACGACTCTATCGCCCCAGATGACATAGCCCTTCTGCGAGAACAACTCCGTTTGACGACTTTTGAATGGTGCAAAGTCGTCTGGTACTTGGTCCAATGGCCATCTGCGTTCCACACATGTGAGGACTCGTGCTAAGATGGGGTCGCGTTTTGTTTCTCTTGCGATGTCACGGGCAGTTAATGGCGGCATAAGGAGTGTCTCGATCTGCAACGCTGTCATCATTGGTGCAGGATCGTTGATAGTTTCAGGGAGCGGTGCACAGCTCAGCACGTCGGCGTGGGGAATGGCTTTACCCAGACAATGTTGTAGCTGATAATTGTAGGCAGCCAAGAATTCTGACCAGCAGGTCATTCTGGGAGAAAGTATGTAGGGAGTTGGCTTGTCCCCAGCGATGATCCCCAGCAATGGTTTGTGGTCAGTTACAATGGTGAAAACCCGGCTGTACACGTACTCATGGAATCTTTTAACAGCTCATACAATTGCCAGGGCTTCTTTATCGATCTGGCTGTAATTTCGCTCGGTTTTTGAGAGCGTTTTTGAGAAGTAAGCAATGGGGGTTTTGTTACCGTTAGGTAATACATGGCTCAAAATGGTGCCCACTCCAAAAGGCGATGCATCACATGTAATGTTTATCAGCAAAGTCTCATTGTACTGCATTAGTACAGCGTCCGAAGTCAGTAGTTTTTTCACATTACGGAACGCCTGCTCTTCTTTGTGACCCCATACCCAAATTGCTTTTTTATCTGATAGCTGATGTAAGGGTTCAGCGACAGTTGCCTTGTGCGGCAAGAATACATTATAGAAATTGATGAGGCCTAAGAACGCCTGGAGGTCGGTCTTGTTCCGGGGTCTGGGAGCGTTTTTTATTGCTCTCAATTTGCTATCGGTAGGGTGGATACCCTGACTGTCAATTAAGTACCCTAAGAATTCAACACGATCTGTACACAGTTTGCACTTTTTTTTTTTAACTTTCAGGCCTGCTTCCTGGAATTTTCGTAAAACCAGTCTTAAAGGCTCCTGTAAGATTTTTGGAGTGGGGGCAGCAATGAGCACATCGTCAAAATAGGGGACAACGCCCTTGATCCCCTGCAATAGTCTCTCCATTCGGCTCTGAAAGATCCCTGGGGCTACACTGACTCCGAATTGAAGCCGCGTATACTTAAAGGCACCTCGGTGTGTTATGATAGTCTGTGCCTGTGCCGTTTTTTCGTCAACAAGCAGTTGCTGATAAGCCTGAGCTAAGTCTAGTTTAGTGAAGACTTTTCCACCCCCCAGGGAATGGAGGAGGTGTTGCACCACCGGCACCAGACATGGGTTTTGTTGCAAGGCATGGTTTAGGGTGGCTCGGTAGTCCCCCACAAATTCGAATGGAGCCATCCGGCTTAATTGGTGTCATGATTGGCGTTTCCCATGGGGAGTGGTCGGTTGGCTTTAAAACTCCCTGGGCTATCAACTTATCAAGCTGTTCGTTGATTTTCGGCTTTAGAGCGAACGGAACTCGACGAGGCTGAAGGCGGATGGGAGCTATCTTTGGATTAAGGCTAAAGGATATCAGGGTCCCCTTGTACTCGCCTAGCTTTTCCTCGAAGATGTCCCTGAATTCGTGGGCGAGGTCTTCCTCCCAGTCACTTCCGCCGATTCGGTTAATGCCTGCCACTTCAATGCCGAGTGGTGCGAACCATTGCAGGCCTAACAGGCTAGGCCGGTCCTTGTCGATCACTGTCAGGGGTAAGTACGCTGTGCGGTTCTTGAATGCAACCCGGACTCGACTGGATCCTATGACTGGAATCCAGTTCCCCTGGTAGTCCTTTAACATGAGCCGTTGGAATTGACGGTCTTGGCGCCGGATAGTGGGGATGAGTTGCTTGAGGGTCCTCCATGAGACCATTGAAAGAGACGAACCCGAGTCAACTTCCATTTGGCAAGGCTGATTTTCAATGTCCACATTGACCCGAATTTTCTTAGCGCCTAGTGAAGAGGCATGGCCGATAGTGAGTGTTTGGTGGGCCTCTTCCCGTCTCACTAGGCGGTTCACGGGTCGGTTTCTGTAGGAGTGGTTTGTTGGTTCTCACCTTACAGGGCGATTCCCTGTCAATTAGCGGAGATTGATACCCTTCGAAGGCTGGCTGGGTCCGAGGAGACTTCTGCAGACCCGTCCTATGTGGCCTCGTTTCCCGCACTCGTGGCAGAGTGCGTCGTGGAATTTGCAATTGGAGCGGTAATGGTTGGCCCCACAGCCAGCGCATGGTTGCTAGAACTTCGGGTATCGGTCCCGATCGGACCGCAGGCGATGTACCTCTTCTTCATCGCTGTCTGACGACGAAGAGAGGTCCTCATGGTGGGCCATCTGCAGCTGCCCTTCTGCGTTAGGTGAAACTTCGCCGGCCGGTTGGTGTGCTGGAGTGCGATTTCGGCATAGTTGGGCAGCCGACTTCTTGGTTGCCTCCGCTGCTGTAGCTTCAGCTATGGCGTCTTTAAGGGTGATATCGCCCTTTGCCATTATTTTGCTCTGTACGTTTAGAGCGTCTAGCCCGAGGACTACTCGGTCTCTCAAGGCCTCCTCTAGGTCGATGAAATCGCAAAGGCCTCCCAAGTTCCAGAGGTCTGCAATGAAATCGGCGACGCTTTCTCCTTTTCGCTGGTTTCTTTGATAGAACTCGTGTTGTCTTATNGCGGTTCGAGGACGTCCCAGTCCATGGCCTTTACTTCAGCCGGTTTCGCTAATCCTTAGCCATTTTGAATACCGTCGGGCCGCAGTGCGTTAGGAATACTGCCCGTTTCTTCCCGGTTGTGGCATCCTTCAGATTATTCATTTCCAAAAACATTTGAAAACGGTCCATGTAGAACTCCCAGTCCTCTTGAGCTGGATCGAACGGAGCGGGTGGTACTACGCCGCCGGACATGGTTCTGCCGTTGTGCGCTTCAGCCACGTGCTTAGTTGTCTTAGTTGGCTCTGATGTCATCCAATCCCACCTTTGTCACCAGTGTTAAGTCTGGAGCATGGGTGCGAATGATGGAGACGAGCCGGTAGAAACAGTGAACTTCAAACTCTTTATTTACATGGTGTGACAGCTCAAACTGGAGGGCTGCTATAGCCTTCCTTATATAGGCAACTTATTAACTAATCAACCAATAGCAATACTGGAGCTCTTGCTCCGTTAACCAATGAGAATGGCCTGTTAATGGCCAATCAGATGTTCCTGAACGGACCAATCCGATCCTGCCATTAACAGCCAATCAGAAGTGCAGGTCCAGAACCTTGCACTTGACTTCAAGCTCAGATAACTTTATTCATTCACAACAGTTTTAGTCCTGCTTTAGCAAAAGGTTAGTGGTAAATCACTTCTGAAAATGAGCCTACATAACAGAATTGTCCATCTAGTCACCCAGAAACTAGAAGTTTCACTTTTTTAAAAATGCATTGGCACAACCTTCAAATCTACTGTGGAATATTGCTGTATGGCTTTTTTTTTTTTTTTTAAATTCACTGGAGATGAAATGTCTTCCTTTATGTAGAGTTATCTACTTACAGTTCAACAACCCCGATGAAGTTCCATCTCAGATGGGTTGTTTTAGAACTCAGTGTCCTGGATGGAATGGCAAAGATTGTCCAGAAGTGAAAAGGTTGTTTAAAACCTGAATGCTTCTGACAGTTCTAAATGCCTTGCTGGGAAGGAAAGGAAAGGGAGAAAAAAAGATGTAAAATGGAATGAGTGTCTTCACATCAGGATGACCTTTTTGCTATCAGACTACCATTGGCTAGTCCAATCACTATGCCTTTAGGGTGGGTGATGGAAGGAAAGTGAGAAAGAACTTAATCAGTGTTTCCTATCTCTCATATTTACAAGTTGTACAAAGTGGTTTGGTGGCTGTCTTTTGCCTGACTAGTTTAAGTACTGTATTTCCCTTTAAGGAACAGATGAGTGAGTTAATCTATTATACTTTCTGTGCACTCTAACCTGACAGTCAGCTCCAATCTATTCATGAAGTACATTATTATTCCTTGCCACCAGCTCTTCCCTTTGTGGAAAACGTTTTCAACCTATCTGCCTGAAATTTGCCATAGATATTCCTCTCTATAGGCTTCATTTTCTATGCAAATTGAATTATATTCTGTCTTGTAATAATAACATTTTGAACAGGGTAAAAAGAAAAAAGATTTTAAAGACATGTAACTTAAAAACCTCCACAGTTATTCCTATGAAATTTGGCATGCTTCTTTCAGTTATACTGCTCTGAATTTCTTGATACCCTATTCTGATGAAAAATGCATTTGTGTGTGTGTGTGTGTGTGTGTGTTTCTCATGCTATATAATGGGAAGCAGATGCTCCATATTTTTCTGATTTATACCTCACAATTCAGACAAGTCACAAAGGCAACACAAGGCACATCATGTTACTTTCTGAGTTGAGGATCTATCTTGAAGCAGGTCAACATGTCTAACAAACTAACTAATGTTAGTTAAGTTTGTGGATCATCTTTTAATGACTTTTAATGACTTGCCAAAACAGTGCTACTGAAAGGAAAGTGTAATTGAATTCAGTGGAGCTAACTTCCAAAAAACTGAAATTTGGAGATTGTAGATCTAAACCATCAAAGCACCAAACAGAGTGAAAACACCTGATGACTTATATATACAGCAGTATTTCATTGCTTTATATTGTTTTAACCTTTAATCTTTATTTACTTTAGAAAGTGTCAGGCCTCTGAGGTTGCCTAGATAGGAAGCAGACCCCACCAAAAGGCTATAACTAAGCTTTATTGAAATAGTCTGTTGTGCAGTAATACAAATCAGATCTTTTCCCCTTCCTTCTTATATCTCTGTGAATCCGGGAGGAATCAGCCCAAGTCTCATCCTAATACTATCTCCTTTCCTAAAAAATACTTCTGCCCCCACCTCCTTTTTTAAAGAATATTTTTTTAAAATCTGAATATTTCCCTCATAGCAATCTCCCTGGCTCTCTACAGAGGGTGGAAGAGCTTGTCCAATTTTGTCTGGCTTTGGTAGGCCTCAAACTGAATTCCAGACTGTAAGCTAGAGTGGAAAATTGAAAAACTTCTCTGAAAAAGTTAATGGTAAACTCTATATTTCAATTGTAAGCTTCTCCCTTTTTTTTCTTCAACTGAAGCAGCATAGACACATTTGTAAATAGAAGATGTGGTGATGTGGAACCAAGAGTAAGTTGAATAAGTGGAGTTGAGTATAAAACTGTCTGTATGTCACCATTCCATCATTTTGTGCTTCTTCCTAAATGGTACTAGACTTCATTTCCCACAATCTGAAGCACAGCCATGGTCATCCTTAATTTTGGGAATAGGTGTTGAATTTTAACCAGTCTGGCTCCAAACCCATTTGCACTACTTGGGTGACCCTAAGGACACAGATAAACCTCAAGTGTCCTCAATGACTCTCTATAAAAATGCAAATGACACCCTTCGAATGGTATGGGAGTATGAATAGATTTCCAGAAAAAATGGCAGACTACAGGAACCATTTGCACTTCAGTTTGAGATGCAGATAACACAGACTCATCCACAACAACCTGTGCCTATGTTCAACAATGAAGGGACACAGGACAGAAAATACCCTGCAGTCAAGAAGGCTCCAAGCCCATTTGCACTACTCAGGACACAGATTAAACCTCCAAACAGTCTCAATGACTCCCTAAAAGGATGCAAATGACCAGCTGCCTGCAAAGAATAGGAATCCTTCCATTCCCCACCATCCAGTCAATGCTGAAGAAGCTTCTTGGGATGAGAAGCGAAATGTCTTCAAGGAAGAAACAAGAGAGTTTTGCAGTTGCTTCCTGAAAAAGGACCTTTGGGACAACCATGGCCTGGATGACTGAGAATCTCCATAGACATTCAACCAATCTGCTAGGCATCAAAATTAAGAAATCTGAATTTGATGCCCCTGAGGAGTCTGAATCCGAGGAGAAAGATGAACAGCTGAAAGGGAGTGGGAGTGTGGCTCCATTGGCTGTGGAGGAAACTGGGGAAGGGCAAAGTCCAGCTGGGGAGAGCAGGGGAGAAGAGAGCAATGTGGGTTGTGTGGCTTATGGGGGAAGAAAGGGCCTTGATTCCCTTTATTAGCCACAGCTGGGAAGAAAGCTTAAAAGAAATGCATGCTAAGTGCGGCAGCTGCTGGGAGCAAATGTGAGTTTATTCTTGTGTTGATTTTGCTTATTTGTGTTCCTGGTGTCTTCCCAATCATGTCTTTACATCTGGAATTCTTGTTCCTGCCTTGTCGAACTAAATACCTCATTTTCAGGGGTGGGATTCTTCCAGTTTGCACCTATTCGCTAGAACCAGTTGTTGACATTTTAAGCAATTTGGAGAACCGGTTGTTAGAAGAAATTACTGGCCTAATCCTGTAAGGAAAGCAGGAAGGAAACGTTCTGGTGTTGCATATAGAAACTGCCTCTCTGTTAACCCTTATTACATTCTTGGCAGGACTACACTTCCTGTCTCAGGAACTTCACTGGAGTTTTTTTTCCTTCCTTTGCTGGTACTTTGCTTGTGTGGAGTGACCATTCAAAGTTAAAATGGCACTGAAAAAAATAACTTATGACCATTTTTCACACTTACGACTGTTGCAGCATCCCCACAGTCATGAGAGGCCAGGCGAGGAGATGTGTGCCTCGATGTGAGTGATATTGAGTTGGCCATGCTCAGCCAGTCACATGACCACCAAGCCATGCCCACCAATTAAGCCACACCCACAGAACTGATTGTTAAAAAATTTGAATCCCACCCCTGCTCATTTTGCCTTGATTGGACTTATAGTTACAGTTTTCGTTGACCATGTTTTGGACTTGATTCTCTGAAGCCAAATGCTGTTCCTGGGAAAGTTTTTCTCCAGCCAAAAGGTAACTGGGACATTGGGGGGTAAGTTGGAGCTAATAAAAGGACTCCTGCTGATTATCTGACTGTGTTGCCTTTGTGCCACGCCCCAGGTCATCACAGGTTCCATAGCAAAGAGAAAGGGCACACATGACCTGTGTTCAATTCTTGGCCTGAAACTTTAGACATCAGTACAGATATATTGAAATTATCAACAGTTTTTGTGTTGTACTATATGAATATTCTCTGCTGGACTTTACAATATGCAGGCATATAGTTAGTAGCTTTGCCTCTCCTTAACAGAATATTGTTCTCTTCTAAACCATTTCTTTCTCTCTACTTGTATCTCTAACCCACCACTGATGTCCCCTTTCATAGCTACAAAAACAAACTGCTTCAATCACAGCTTTATAGACACCTGGAAGCAAAATCTTTTATGGAAATATTTGTTTTGACTCACCAACCCATTGCTCTGAATGCTGACCTTCCACTAACTCCAAATGTAAAATAGAATCCCCAAGGCACAGGCATGGGGAGGAATTAAATCTACTTTTGCTCACACCTTATAAAGTACTAAAAAAAATTGGGGAAATGCCAAGAATTTACCTGTCACATCAGAGCAAAATCTGTGGCTAAGTCTGAGCAATGTACCAGAATCCTTAAAACTTACATCAGAATATCTATTTTTAAGTCTTTGGTTAATCTAAAAATGAAACACATAGCAGATATGAAATGCTGACTGGAATTATGAATAATTGCCATTTATCCCAGGTCTGCATGGAACGTATTTAAATCAGATTGCAATAGCTTGGGTGGGTTACATTCCATTTTGTTGGAATTATTAGAAGAGAAATTAAAAAGTATGCTGTTTCCCACCCCTTCCCATTCCCAGAATTGTGTGCAGAATCTTTCTCTGTCTCTTTTTCTTTAGCCCAAAGGCTTGTCTGTGTTTGAGCAGATAAAAGCAAATTGAAGATTGAGCAAATAATGTTAGATATTTTAATCCATCTGGATACGGCTAGAGCTGGATCACTGAATATTGTTCCCATTGTATTGGAGATGTGAATAAGCTTGGCTTATTTAAAAAAAAAATGAAATCCAAATGATAAGGAAAGAGAAAAATGAGAGAGAATTTGAACATTCAGTTTGGAAATGAAAAGATTCCACAATATTTTCCAGGCAGTGCAGAGAAAAAAAAAACATTGTAATTATACACAATTAAAAACAGATCCAAAACCTCTTTTGAAATTAGGCAGACATGAAGTTAGTGTGAAGATAAAGAGACCTCATACTAAGCCCAAGATCCTTCAGCATTTTAAACATGTCAAAGTTTAAATATTGTGAACGGACAGGTGGGGGAAAAAAACCTTGGGATTTGGAATTGAGGCACTTATTGCACTTTTTTTGCAATCTCCCTGAGCTGAAGGGAGGTATAAAATCTATACAATGCCAGCTGAGTACTGTATGGAAATTATTAAGACTGTCAACTCCTATGACCCATTTGTCTTTGAGAGCTGGTAATGCTGATTCCTCCCTCCCTCTGTTCATTGTTAATAGTCTGCCTCGGTTTTTGGGCATCAATTTTTAATATCATACATATGTATTTATTCTTAAGAGCTCATTTTTTATCTACACTGCCCAAGGAAAATCTGAAACATAATAAACTGATTGACAGTAAGAAAAGAAGATGATCATGTATACATTCCCTAGAGCAACTATGTGGCACTCTTAAACACGCTTGAAAGTTCTATGGAACACTTTTTTGGGAAAAGCATAATTGAGAGCAGCAACACAATTCTGTATCTGATTTATGAACCTTCCCACTTTAGATTTAAGATGAATAAGGGGCTGAATCTAAAGAGATTGGACCATTCATATGTATCATGAGTTAAGGGAGACATGATTCTCCTGCTGAACAGAAAAATAACACTGGGAAGGAGAAAACTGCAGCCTTTTTTAAAAAGTGGAAAATGCATAAAGTAATGCTCTGTATTAGAAATGGAGATGTACCTTTCCATTCCTGTTATATAATTAATCGCTGTAAATTGCAACATTATTATTTATTTATTACTACTGATTTCTGTGAGGAAATAAAAAAAAAAACTTGACATATGAGAGAAGCTTTTGAGTAGTTGCCCCCAAAATCTTCCAAAGTTCCTAGATATATCTGCCGTGGTTTCCAAAACGGTCTCTATATACAGTTCATCAGTCTGGAACCCACATTACGTATCTGATATTAACACAGTTGAAAAAGTCCAGAAATATTTCACAAGAAGAGTTCTCCACTCCTCTACTCATTGCAGAATACCTTATGCCACCAGACTTGAAATTTTAGACCTAGAAAACCCAGAACTACACCGTCTTCGGTCTGATCTAAGTATAGTATATAAAATTATACATTGCAATGTCCTACCTGTCAATGAATACTTCAGCTTCGGAGGAGGGCAGAGCTGGTGTCGCGACGATACGGCATGCGATCTTGAAGGTCTGAGATCGCTGCCGATATTTTTGCTCCTGGGTGGTCCAATTGTATGTAAACCATCCTGAAGAGATGGTGAATGTAAAGAGTGTATCTTGTTGATCCCAGGGATACTGCAAAGTCCCTGGTAGATCCAGGAGAAGCTCTTTTTGCCAGCGGCAAAGAGGCAGCCATTAAAGCTGCTGAAGTTGGGACAGCTCCGAAACGAAAGAGAACAGAAAGAGAGAGTGTGCCGGTTCGGTGAGAATTTTTTCTTTATTTTAAGATTTGAAAGGACACCCCAAGGAAAAGAAAGAATCTGTAAAAGTTTTGACAGAAGTGATTAAGTGGCGATTTCAAACAGGAATGTCAAAG
The DNA here is from genome assembly GCA_004319985.1 of Emydocephalus ijimae. Taxonomy (NCBI): domain Eukaryota; kingdom Metazoa; phylum Chordata; class Lepidosauria; order Squamata; family Elapidae; genus Emydocephalus; species Emydocephalus ijimae. The sequence continues at coordinate 7,451 of BHEV01017806.1, read as the reverse complement.
TAAAAAAAATTTTTCTCACTGCTGGATTTTCTACACATGATTTTATATTTTGAAACTGGACCAGTTTTTTTCTCTTCTTTCACCTATTCTTTTTTTCCTTTTTGACTTTATAATATTCTAGGCTAGAGACTCCCTTTTAGTTATTTTTTAAAATATCTTTTTACCTTTTTAATTAATTTTTATTATATTTTGTTTGGAAAAGGAGGGGGAAAGTGAAAGCAAAAGAAACTTTCTAACACTGCCAACTAGAGGCTTGGAAATATTCTATTTCTTTTTCTTGACCAGACAAAGCTGAGAAAGAAGTGAGACTTCTTTTCAAGGACATTGCTATTTGATAAGATAGAGGGAAGAGCATGAGAGAATATTATTACAGGTGCTCTTCTGGGTTTCTATCAACAGCTGGAGTCTGGTGTTGAAGCTTATAGGGAAAAAAAAGGTGATAAGACTCTGGAGAAGAGAGTTATAAATTTTAACAAAAACCTTGGATAATCAAACAAGGTGCAGTGTGCTCTTTTTATTTTTTATAAGCTGCGCTACCCCTCCTCATTAGTTTATTTTTCATAATAGCTATTTGGATTTTTGACCTTTTGGAACTTGCTTTTGTCTTTTTTTGTCTTTTGAATTTATGGTCCACTCCTTACATATTATCCCCCAGGATGACTCGCTGGTCAGAATTCTTGGCTGCTTACAACTATCGGCTGCAATACCACCTGGGAAAAGCTATTCCCCACGCCGATGCATTGAGCCGGGCACCAGTCCCAGAGACTCTCGCCAATCCCGCTCCAACTTTAACCACCTTGCAAAACGAATCGCTGCATGCGCCGCCATTAACCACCCAAGATATCGCAAGGGAAACCAAATGTGACCCCATCTTAGCGCGCANTGGCCATTGGACCAGCTATCAGATGACTTCACACCATTCAAGACACGGCAAACAGAGTTGTTCTCACAAAAGGGCTGTGTCATCTGGGGCGATAGAGTCGTTGTTCTAGAACGACTCCAGAAAGCAGGACTCAGAACCTTGCACGATGGCTATCCCGGCATCGTGAGAATGAAGGCCCTTGCGCGAAGCTACGCTTGGTGGCCTGGCATCGACAAACACATTGAGNCCAACTGAGTGGGAAACGCCACGAGGACCCTGGTCCCGTATTCACTTGGACTTTGCGGGGCCGACCAAAGGCCACACCTTCCTTCTTACCATCGATGCCTACTTGAATTGGCTCGAGATTCACCGTATGACCAACACGACCACCGAAGCAGTCATCAAAAGCCTGGAAAGACTGTTTGCGACCCACGGACTGCCAGACGTCCTGGTATCCGACAACGGGCCCCAATTTACCGCGCTGTCCTTCGAGCAATACCTTGCTGACCACGGCATCCGACATGTGCTCACCTCGCCTGTGCATCCTGCTACCAATGGAAGGGCTGAGCGCATGGTTCAGTTCGTTAAAAAGACTTTGCAGAAAATAGACTATGATAACATCGATGACAAAATCAACCGAATCCTCTTCCTACAACACATCACACCGCACAGCGTCACTAATAAAACTCCCGCTGAACTGCTAATGGGACGCAGGCTCTGCTCCCACCTCAACCGGTTGCACCCAGCTTATGAGCCGGAAAAACCACTCGGATCCAGCAGCCGATTCCATACCTTCCAGGTAGGCGATTGCGTATACGCTAAAAACCTGTCCAGTGATCCGCTGTGGGTTGAAGCAACAATCTTACGTGTAACTGGCCCAAGATCTTACATCATAAAATGCTTCAACGACAAAACTTGGAAACACCATATCGATCAGTTACGATCGCGGCTCCGTTCAGACAATTCCGAAGCCCTCTATGACCAAGCTGAGGGGGGGGGGGATACAGAAGAAGATGAAAACCCGATAGATGAAAACCCGTTCGGAAGAATCGATAGTGAAATAGACACAGGAAAGAGATCTTNAAACCTGTCCAGTGATCCGCTGTGGGTTGAAGCAACAATCTTACGTGTAACTGGCCCAAGATCTTACATCATAAAATGCTTCAACAACAGAACTTGGAAACGCCATATCGATCAGTTACGATCGCGGCTCCGTTCAGACAATTCCGAAGCCCTCTATGACCAAACTGAGGGGGGAGGAAATACAGAAGAAGATGAAACCCCGATAGATGAAAACCTGTTCGGAAGAATCGATAGTGAAATAGAGACACAGGAAAGAGATCTAGAGACGGTAGTAGGTCTACCTCAAGAAGTTACCGACAATAGCGGAGAGGACGGAAACGAGAACGCTGAACCTGAAGAAACCCCTTCGCTAAACAACAATCTACCTCAGCAGAATGGTAGCCAAAAGCAGGACGGACAACGGAAATCGAACAGACTAATTAAGCAACCGTCCTACCTAAAGGACTATGTAACTGCGCCCTGTAAAAAGAAGCCAGGGGGAAGGGGTGTTGTGAATGCATAAACTGTAATAAAGTTATTGGGAGCTTGGAGTTAGTGCAGGGTTCTAGCCCTGCACTTCTGATTGGCTTTCTAATGGCAGGATCGGATTGGACCGTTCAGGGGAATCTGATTGGCCATTAACAGAGCCTCCATATTGGTTCAATGGAGCAAGTGCTCCTGAGTTCTTATTGGTTAAATAGTTATTGGATTATCTATATAAGAGGGCCATAGCTGCCCTGTTTTCTGAGCTGTCACTATATAAATAAAAGAGTTGAAGTTCACCGTTTAACTGGCTCGTCTCCATTCATTATCGCCCATGCCTCAAACTTGACAGTAATAATAGAGGGAGAACTGACAGGCTCTATTGATATAAGAAAAGGAACAAGACAAGGGTGCCTACTACCACCTCTGTTGTTCGTGTTAACCTTGGAAGTGCTAAACAGAAATATTAGAGAAGAAAAGGATATAAAAGGGATGAAAATTAAAAAGGAAGAATTTAAGTTGCAAGCATTCGCAGATGATCTGGTTTTCACTTCAGAAGACCCACTAGAAACAGCATTAAAATTGATAGAAAAGATAGAGACATATGGAAAGGTGGCTGGTTTGAAAATAAACAAAGATAAGACAAAGATCTTGACAAAGAATATGCTATCAAGACAAAAGGAAGAACTGGCAGATCTATTGAAAATTCAGGTCACGAATAAGATCAAGTACTTGGGGGATACATTTGACAGCAAGATGCAGTACACTAAAAGAAAATAATTGTATCAAACTTAAGCAGCAGATAGCGCTAGAATTGGCGAAATGGGAAAATTTACAATTGTCATTAATAGTGAGAATATCAACAATCAAGATGAATATATTACCCAATTTTGTATTTGTTCCAAACAATTCCAATTAGGCTTGGAAAAGATTACTTTGAAGATTTAAATAAAATTGTGTTGAAATATATATGGCAAGGTAAGAAAGCGAGAATAAAGTCAAAACTTTTATAAGATGCCAGAATAAGAGGAGGATTTGGTTTGCCTAATTGGGAGTTGTATTACCAAGCTACAAATTTGAAATGAGCTAAGGAATGGATAACATTAAGAAATATTAAATTGTTGACATTAGAAGGACGTGATCTGTTGTTGGAGTGGCATGCTTTTCTGTGGTATAAAAGAACTAAAACACAGGGGTATTTTTGAAGACATTATATACTGGAGTCTCTGTGGTGAAGACTAAAGACTGGGTGAAGACTAAAAGACAATGTTATTTGAAAATTCCAGTCTGGCTATCAACTATTGAAGCATTTTCTTATCCTATAATATATAAAAAGGAACAAACAGTTAGATATGGTGAAATATTGAATGAAAAGGGTGAACTTAAATCTATACAAAAATTAGAGGATCATGATATAAAGATGAATTGGTTTTCATATGCACAAATACATTCAAGGTATGATAAAGACTCTAAAACAGAAGGTTTCTATGATAGGATTGTATTTGCTAAAAACTGGAAAAATGAGAAAATACCATCACAGGAGGAAATCATTAAGAAAATATTAGAATGTGCTGAAATGAGTAGATTGACATCTGAAATCAGAGAACAAGATGATAAACAATTTTATTAAATTTGGGATCTATTCTATCAATGGTTAGACAATAAAACATAGCAATGAAATATGTAGATTCTTAGAAAATAATAAATATATAAAGATGTATTCTTTTCTTACTATATCTGCAAAATGATTGTAGGATATATTTGAGATGATAATGTGAACTATCATAAAAATATTAAGTAAAATATGATTATTTTGTAAAACATGAATGAATAAAAATATAGTCAAATGATTGATTAATAATGATATTAATGTTGTTAAAAAAAATTGAATCCTTCCCCTGTCTGTAGTGGGCGTGCATAAGTGCATCAACGTGCCTATTGTCCCTGTCCTATTGTTTCTTTTTATTTTTCTTATATGTATCCATTTCATGTATTCATAACTATGTTTATACTTATACATATTATCTTATAATCGCTTGACAAATAAATAAATAAATAAAAATAAAATATACTTCTTTGCCTCCATAGGAAACTCCTCAGCGAGGTCACAGGGTTCTTCTACACCCCCATATGCAGGATATGCTTCAGCAGATTCATTGAGAGCATTTGAATAGATGATGCTAAGCTTATGTTGTCTAGGATGTAGGCAACCCATTATTATCTCCTGCTCCACTTTCCAAAGTGATGTTTTCTGATTTGTGCCAGGACATTCCCAGCGGAGTGGTTTGTTTGTTGTCCTTTCATTCCACCGAGACAATGCCTATGCTTCTAACACTCTCTAGATAAGCCACCCAAGAAGCCCGCTCCTCTCTTATCACAAGATCCTGAGCCATGGATATCTGGGAATGTCTATTTCTCAAAAAAAAAAGGAACATGCCCATAGAAAACTGGAACCCCAGTGTGGTTTATGGGGCTGCTCCCAAGCAAGATGTAGATTTCTTCTCCGCCTTTGATATGCAGCACACGAGTGAAATTTCTTTAGGGATGCGGGGTGAAAAAAAAGTTGGGAACCACTGGAATAGGCTAACACTAAGAGCTCTGAGAGTCCATCTCCATGTTGCTTAGGAATGCAATATGATACCTTGATTTGAAACCAAAAATCAGGTTACAATCTAGACCAGAGGTGTCAAACTCAATTTCATTGAGAGCCACATCAGGATTGGGTTTGACTGGAGAGCCAGGTGGGGGCGTGGACATGTTGGGTGTGACATGGGACCACACCTTTGCACACATGGTTTTATACACATAAAAAAAGGGAGGCATACATTTCTGTGATTTTATTTTTTTTAATACTTTCTTGATCTACTTGATCACCTTTATGAGAGAGAGACCAGATCAAGAAACTGACTCCATAGGAAGACTAAAACTACAAAATTATTGACATAGGCTAAAGTAGAAGAATCTGAAAGCCTGAAAGGTAAAATATTTTACTTTTCTTCTCTTTTATAAACTTCTGAGTCAAGGACAGCCTCCTATAGCACTACGGAGGCCCCGTTTTGGACTTGGACGTCCTGCAGGGTGACTCTGGAGGCTCTATCTAGAAAGCATCCTGGGTGACTCTGGAGGCCAAAAGTGGTTGCAAGGGGGGCACGAGCCCTGCCTGCACCCCGTTTTTGCTAGTATAGGCACCGTGGACTGGTCCTTTGCTATTTCCAGATTGGCCCTGCAGGCCAAATCTAAGTACCCCGTGGGCTGGATCCGGATTTTCTATTTCCAGACTGGCCTGCAAGCCTTGAGTTTGACACCCCTGATCTAGACTTGGTGCTGGATAAAACCCAAATTAAGCTGCTTGACTTTTTGATTGTTGATTTGCAAAATGTATAGCATGCTCAAAGAAGCTGATAGGGCACATGTGACATGACAATTAAATTGTTTTATAACAGGCAAGGAGATACTAATTTATTTTTCATAATTTCACTTCTATTTTTTTCTATATTCTATCCAACAGAGCCATGTAAATAGATACAATTACAGATGCTGAGGAAATCAGACTACATTTGAAGGCAAACTTTCCTCATACGCATTTCTCAATACTGAGCTGGGACACCATTACTGTTTTGGATGTTTGCATTTCTTCTATAGAAAATTAGCACCCACCCATCTCCCAGAAGAACGAAATATTTTAGGAAATATTTAAAAAAGGCAGAATATTATATTTCCCCTAAAAGAGAAAAACAAATCTTAAGGGAGACAGAAACTCAAAGCTTCAGCTCCCTGGCCCCAATATTTGGTGCCCATTGAGAAGGACTTGGCCAGCCTATCTACAGACCTTCAGTTCCACGGTGATGGGATTAAGACATGACTCTCCAGGACATTGTAGGATTATCCAACAGCAGAGTTCAGTCAGTGGTGGGATTCAATTTTTTTTTTTTTGGGAACAAATTTTATTGATTTTAAAGACAAAGACAAACAAACCATCATTAACCATTCAATACATAAAACCTCTTTCCATTATTAATTTTACAAGTCAAGTAGAATATTATTTTATGCAACATAATTCTGTTTTACACCATTTCAATATAAAGTGGGAGATATCTCTTAACAAATTTCTCATTATTTCTCTCTTCGTATTCAATTTCATTGTTACTATTATTATTTTCTATATTTATCCAGTTTATAGTCATCATCTTCATTCCTCTCTGACTTGATTACCATTATTCTCATCCAACATTCCTCCGAGGTTTTATTAATTCTCGAACAAAACATAGATACACAAAACACAAAAATATAAAACTTCTTTTAAGAAAGTAGTTTGGCCCCAGATTACCTCTCTTTGTATGGACTTCAATTAAATTCGTGCTCATCTTGTATACCATTACCTATCTTATTTACCATTCTATATCTTCTATACAACTTCTCCCCGCTTTTCATTCTTCTTATTTCTATTTTATTTAATTCATTTTAATTTAAATCATTGTATTTGTATTTTTTGTCCATTTTGTCCATTTTTTCCAAATTATCCATTTATCTCATTCCTTATAGTAAGAAAAATAAAAAAAATTCTCCTGAAATCACTGATCAGAGTATGACGCCTTTCTATCCTCCCCCTAAATTAATATTTAAAATAACGCCTGATACCGAATCTGATTCTGCTGAGTACATTCTACCTACTAACCTTCAAAGAGGAAAAATAATAAATTCATAATAATTAATATAATTAGATAATAAATCTAAATATCAAATCTTATAAATTCCAATTGTCTATTTCAAAAAGCAAGTGCTACAATTTTATTAAATTTTGNTTCTAATACATAGTACCATCTTATGTACCTTGCAGAATCTTCTTTTTTAAAGAAATTGTACCTTACCCTTTATCCCTAAAAAAAAATCATTTTTCCCATCTTGTTTTATACCTTTGTGGCTTTTCCCTCCCTTTTCCCTTCCTTTCTTATCCCCCCTGGCCTTCCCCCCCCCCCACTAACCTCCGCCTTTTTAGCTTTCCCTCTCTGTTGTAATCCTTTCTCCTTTTGCTCAGTAACATTAA
>BHEV01017804.1:0-24933 GCA_004319985.1 Emydocephalus ijimae | reverse complement strand
CCAAGACCCAGAAACAAGACTGATCTCCAAGCTTTTCTGGGGCTTATCAATTTTTACAACATCTTCCTGCCCCACAAAGTGACCATAGCCAAGCCCCTACATCGGCTTCTCGATAAAAAAGCAACCTGGGTTTGGGGGCACCGAGAGGAACACGCGTTCCAACAAGTGAAAAACAACTTCAGATGGTGTTTTAATGCAGTATAACGAGACTTTGCCTTTAACAATCACATGTGACGCATCACCATTTGGAGTAGGAGCCATTTTGAGCCATGTGTTACCAAACGGTAGTGAAGCCCCTATTGCCTATTTTTCAAGAACTCTATCAAAGGCTGAACGTAACTATAGTCAAATCGATAAAGAGGCTCTTGCTGTTGTATCTGCTATTAAACAGTTTCATGAATATGTTTATGGACGAGTTTTTACTATTGTTACCGACCACAAACCTTTGCTGGGGATTTTAGCGGGAGACAAGCCAACCCCCTATATATTATCACCGAGAATGACTCGCTGGTCGGAGTTTTTGGCTGCGTACAATTATAAGCTGCAGCACTGCCCGGGGAAAGTCATTCCCCACGCTGACGCATTGAGCCATGCACCACTTCTGGAAACCGTTGATGACCCAGCTCCAACCCTTACAACGCTCCAGATTGAAACGCTGCATTCACCGCCGCTGACCGCTAGAGATATCGCGATCGAAACAAAACGCGATCCTATCTTAAAACAGGTTCTTAGCTGGGTCAAATGAGGATGGCCAGTAGATCAAACCCCTGACGACTTCATTCCCTTCAAGAATCGACAAATGGAACTTTTTTCGCAAAAGGGCTGCATCCTGTGGGGGGATAGAGTCGTCGTCCCAGAGTGGTTACAACGAGTGGTACTAAAGACATTGCATGAGGGCCACCCCGGCATCGTGCGCATGAAAGCGCTCACACAAAGCTACGCGTCTTGGCCAGGCATCGACAAACAAATCAAAGCCTGGGTAAAGACTTGTTATAAGTGGCAGGAGGTTAGCAATGCCCCACCAAAAGCAACTCCGACAGAATGGGAAACACCTCGGGGACCGTGCTCCCACATCCATATTGACTTTGTGGGACCTGCTAAGGGACATACATTCCTATTAACAGTGGATGCCTACTCAAACTGGCTCGAGATCCACGAAATGAAAAGTACTACAACCGAGTCTGCCATCCGGAAATTGAACAGATTACTGCCAGACATTCTGGTATCCGACAACGGACCCCAGTTTACTGCACTTTCTTTTGAACAATACTTAGCAGACCACGGTATTCGCCATGCGCTAACTTCACCAGGGCACCCTGCGGCTAACGGAAGAGCCGAGTGCATGGTACAGTTTGTTAAAAAAACCCTCTACAAGATGGACTATGGGGACATTGAAGATAAGATAAATAGAATACTCCTTCTCCAACACATCACTCCACACAGCGTCACCAACAAGACTCCCGCGGAACTATTGATGGGACGCAAACTCCGTTCCCACCTCGACCGGCTTCACCCATCTTATGAGCCAGAGAAACCCTGTGGATCTAGCAGAAAATGCCGCGAGTTCCAGATAGGCGACTTAGTTTTCACCAGAAACCTCTCTGGCGAACCGTTGTGGATTGAGGCCACTGTTATTCAAGCCACTGGACCCAGGTCGTATCGGGTGAAAACCTGCGATGGAAAAATATGGAAACGCCACATTGATCAGCTTCGCTCGAGGCTACAACCTAGTTTCTGCGACTCCGGTAACTCCCAAACTGAGGGGGGAGGGGATGTCAAAGAAACCAAATTTGAGATGGCAGAAAGCAGGAATGAAAGAAGTCAGCCATGGGGCGTGACTAGTGAAGAAGGATCAAGGATGGGGGTGGCCTCGCCACAGAGGAACAACCCAACAGAGGCAAGCCCGCAAGGGCCAGAGGACAACAACGAGAACACTAGCGGCACCGAGTTGTCCAATGAAGAACCACCAGCACCCGACTTGCCTGAAAATGCCCCGCCAAAACAGGCTTATGGACAAGAACTGGTGGGACAGCGTAAATCCAATAGACAGTCGAAGCAACGTTCCTACTTCAGAGATTACATCACCACACCCCCCAAACGGAACCCAGGGGGAAGGGGTGTTGTGAACTAATAAAATACTCAAATAAAGTTTATCAAAAGCTTTAGAAAATAGCAGGGTTCTAGCCCTGCACTTCTGATTGGCCGATAATAGCGATATTGGATTGGTCTGTTCAGGAGAATCTGATTGGTTGTTAACGAGCCACTCTCATTGGTTAAGGGGGTTAACACTCCACGTTTCCTATTGGTTACTAGAGCAGCAGCTTGCCTATAAAAGGGCTGCTTTTGCTCTAGGGTTTTGCTCTGTTCAGAATGTATAATAAAGAGTTGAAGTTCACTGTTCACCATCTCGTCTCCGTTCCTTGCGCCCATGCGCAGAACTTAACAGGGAGTATTTGTGCAGATCTGTCTGGTGGTATCTATCTGAAGCATGACAAAAGCAGAGGTATTTATTTGCACAACAGAAGAGTGGCAGAGTTGAGACTAGGAGGAAAACAAATTTGAATCTACTTGCTCTTGAGAAGACTATCTGAACTTCGGCCTTTCCCCCTCCAGAAGCTGAGTAAATAGATTATGCATCCTAAAAAATTAGGGACAAATTTTCTATAAAGCTTGATAAATTCCCAGAAACCTTTGGCCATCCTTCCCATTTTAGAAGCCTATCATATGAAAATGAATTGCACTTTTGCAGGATTCATTTGTATTCAGTCCATATATCGCCAATAGCTGTAAAAGTTCAATTAGGAAAGAGCAAATGCATGTTTTCCAGCTTGGCAAAAACATGTGATCACAAGGTCACTCTAAAATATTTCTCATGTGAATTTTGTGCAAAGATCCATCTCCTAAAAAAACCACAACACATAGAGATTATGTAATATACCAGTTACACATTTGCCCATGACATCAGATTAAAAAAATATGAATCTGAAGAAGATTGTAGGGCAATGAAGGGTTCTGTAGGTCATCACTGCGTATTCAAATTAGTTATACCTAGTGTCAAAAGCTGTTAAATATTGATTGCCCTCTTTCACTTGGATCAAACTGTAATTTTCTCTCAAGTCCAATTTACTGTAAATGTGTACTTTTTCAAGGAGATCCAGCAGATATGAAATAAGGGACAGTAGATAGGGATCCCTAGTTATCACAAACTTAAAAAATGTATAATCATGCACAGCTCTCAATAAATGATATTTTGTTGATTAAAAAAAATGGGCATGCAGATGCTGGACATGTAGAAGAACGAATAAAACATTTCTTCAGAATGTTGCCAAACACTTTTAAAAATGACTAACTACCAAAGTAGGCATGTCTGCTTGTCTGGGATTTTCCTTCTTGTCTGGGATTTTCACTCCATATTTCAAATTGATAGTATAGATGTATTCAGTGGTGGGATTCAAATAATTTAACGAGCAGTTTGCCCAGGATCAGCTTGGCTACCATGTGGCCCATCCCAATCCTCCAGCTCCACAGCACATGGAGGACAAGCCTCCCATGACAGCCAACCTGACCCTGGATGAACTGGTTTTTAAATTACACCGCCTCCCCACTATCAAAGTAGATCCTGGGCACTGCACTACAATGGAGAAATGGGCAATAGAGTAGCCGGCTCAAGGGAAGAAGGAGGAACAGGTTGTTCTGACCTAGGCTTCCTTATCTCACTTGAAATGCAGCCAGAGAACTAATTGCCAGATGCAGGACAAAGCCAAACTTCAAACAGGATTTTTCAAAGCTTGTGTTCTGAGCAAACAATCTAATTGTTTCCTACAAAAGATCACATCCTATTCACTCCTATTTTATGTCATATGGGAGGGGCCAATCATCTCTGAGGTGTGGCCTTACCCCTGAGTCAACCCTGCTGTCTCAATTGTTCTTGTCTTCTGCTAGCTCTGCACATGGGCAAGCTGGGGACCAGTTCCATAAGCTCCCCTGCATCAGTGCTGTCTGAGTCTGAAGGCAGCTGCTGACTGCCAGCCTGCCCTGGCCCCATCTCTGCTCCTGATGAAGCGCCTTTCTCTGGATCTTCCTCAGCCTCCAGACCTTGCCAAGGTTCCTCCCCAACCTCCTCGCCACTGTCCGACTGTGTTGCCAGCTCCATCAGCTACCGGTGGACCACAGCACAGGGAGAAGAAAGAGGGAATGTGGCTTTCTCCTTCCCTCACACTGCTGCTCTGTTGCCCATTTCTCCATTGCAGTGCAGCGCAATGCCCAGGATCCACTTTGATAGCAGTAAGTGTTGGGAGGGGGTATTTAACTATAGGTTTGCTTGAACCAGTGCGAACTGGCTGAATCCCACCATTGGACACGTTGTGTATACAGTAATTTAATAAAGGTCTGAGCTTGAGGTAAAGTGCAGGGTTCTGGCCCTGCACTTCTGATTGGCTATCAGGCAGCTCGACCAGGATTGGTCAGCTCTAACGGATCTGATTGGTCCTTAAATAAGAGTTCCTATTGGTTAAAAGAGCTAGCGTTCCTAGTTCGTTATTGGTTGAATCATATAAAAGATGCCTATATAAGGCAGAGTTAACCGTTGTTGTTATCCTCGTCACAATGTAAATAAAGAGCTGAAGTTCACTGATCAAAGACCATCTCCTGTTATTTTGACCCCTGCCCAGTACTTAACACTGGCGACAAGGGTGGGATGTGGAGACGCCTGAACCAAAGAAGCTAAGAAGCGAACACCAAGCACGTGACAGGCAACACCAACAATGGAACCATGACCGGCAGCATCGTACCACCCGCTCCGTTCGATCCGAACCAAGAGGATTGGGAATCCTACATGGATCGTTTTCAAATGTTTCTTGAAACAAGCAACTTAAATTACGCCACGCCAGCAAAGAAAAGGGCATTGTTCTTAACGTATTGCGGCCCAACCGTATTTAAGATGGCTAAAGCGCTCGCCAAACCTCGAGAAGTGAAGACCATGAGCTGGGACGACCTCGAACCCCTCCTGCGAGGCCATTACGCGCCAACCGTACCTACGCTCGTGAGACGCCACGAATTCTTTCAAAGGAATCAACGAAAAGGGCAAAGCGTGGCCAATTTCATGGCAGACCTCCGAAATTTAGGGGGCCTCTGCGGGTTCACCGATTTAGAAGAGGCACTGAGAGATCAAATAGTTCTGGGACTAGATGGACTAGGCTTGCAAAGCAAGTTGATGGCGAAGGGCAACATCAGCCTTGCTGATGCCATCGCCGATGCTGTTGCAGCAGAGGCAACCAAGAAGTCGGCTGCACAACTCCGTCGAACCGGCGATACGGCAACCCAACCGACCAGCAAAATTTCACCCAATGCAGAAGGGCAACGTTCAACGACACATCACGAGGACCTCTCTTCATCGTCAGACAGCGACGAAGAAGAGGTCCACCGATTGCGGTCCAACCGGAATCAACATCCAAGGACCCTTCACCCTTGCGCTGGGTGTGGAGCCGACCATGCCAGGTCCGAATGCAAATTCCGCGACGCGCTCTGCCACAAGTGCGGAAAATGAGGCCACATCGGGCGGGTCTGCCGCAGCTTGCCAGGATCTAGCCAGGCCCTTAAAGGGGCCTATTTTCGCCGATCGACAGGAAACCGTCCTGTAAGGCGAACGCCAGTAAACTACTCCTACAGAAATCCAGCCATGCAGAGAGAAGAGGCTCATCATACTATCACTATTGGTCACGCCTCCGCCTTGGACACTAAGAAGATCCGAGTCACCATAGCCATCGAGAATCAGCCGTGCCTCATGGAAGTTGACTCGGGATCATCCCTCTCGATGGTGTCGTGGAAGACACTCAAGCAACTTATTCCCACAATCCAACGCCAAGACCTCAAATTTCAACGTCTCATCCTGAAGGACTACCAAGGGAATTGAATTCCTGTCATCGGGTCCTGCCGAGTCCGAGTCTCCTTCAAAAAACATACAGCCTACTTACCTCTAACGGTCATCGATAGGGATCGGCCTAGCTTACTAGGCTTCCAATGGTTCGCGCCACTTGGCATTGAAGTGGCCGGCGTAAACCGGATTGGCGGTTGCGACTGGGAGGAGGATCTTATTTCTGAGTTCAGTGACGTCTTTGCGGACAGTTTAGGCGAGTATAAGGGGACCCCGATCTCATTCAGCCTAGACCCCAAGGTAGCACCCATTCGATTAAAGCCCCGTCGAGTTCCATTCGCACTAAAAGAGAAAATTGATGAACAACTCGACAAATTGATTGCTCAAGGCGAACTAAAACCCATCGATCACTCGCCATGGGAAACTCCTATTGTAACCCCCATTAAGCCTGATGGGTCGATTCGAATTTGTGGGGACTATCGGGCCACTCTGAACCACGACTTGCAACAGAACGCATATCCAGTCCCTGTGGTTCAACACCTCCTCCATTCCTTGGGGAGTGGGAAGGTTTTTGCAAAATTAGATTTAGCTCAACCCTACCAACAATTGCCAGTGGATGAAAAAACAGCACAGGCCCAAACGATTGTGACGCACCGGGGTGCCTTCAAATGCACCCGGCTGCAATTCAGGGTTAGCGTAGCCCCAGGGATATTTCAGAGCCTCATGGAGAGGTTATTACAGGGAATCAAGGGCGTGGTCCCTTATTTCGATGATGTGCTGATAGCGGCTCCTACAAAAAAAATTCTGCAGCACCGTTTAACCTGTGTTCTAAAAAAATTGCAAGAGGCCGGACTCAGGGTAAAAAAAAATAAGTGTAAATTGTACGCAGACAGTGTTAAGTTTCTAGGGTACAGGATTGATGGCCAAGGTATATACCCTACCGAAGGTAAATTAAGAGCGATCAAGAATGCTCCCAGGCCACATAACAAAGTTGATCTCCAGGCGTTTTTAGGCCTCATCAATATTTATAATGTGTTTTTACTGCAAAAAACAACTGTCGCTGAACCGTTACATCGGTTATTAGATAAGAAGGCAATGTGGGTTTGGGGTTATCGTGAAGAACAAGCATTTCAAAATGTTAAAAAACTGCTCACATCTGACTCTGTACTTATGCAGTATAACGAGACTTTACCGTTGGTCATCACCTGCGATGCATCCCCCTTCGGCGTAGGTGCCATTTTGAGCCACGTGCTGCCTAATGGGAACGAAGCCCCTATTGCATACTTTTCAAAAACTCTTGCGAGAGCAGAGAGGAACTGTGGACAAATTGATAAAGAAGCCCTTGCAATTGTCTCTGCTGTGAAGTAATTTCACGAATATGTGTATGGAAGAGTTTCCACAATTGTTACTGACCACAAACCGTTGCTAGGGATAATAGCCGGGGACAAGCCAACCCCCTACATATTATCCCCTAGGATGACCCGATGGTCAGAATTTCTAGCTGCGTATAATTATCGGCTGCAATATCGCCCGGGGAAAGCCATTCCCCACGCCGACGCATTGAGCCGAGCACCGCTTCCAGAGACTCTCGACGATCCAGCACCAACGACAACCACGTTGCAGATAGAAGCACTCAACTCGCCACCCATGACCGCACGAGACATCGTGAGAGAAACCAGACGAGACCACACCCTAGCCCGAGTCTTAAGCTGGGTAGAACGAGGATGGCCATTGGACCGAGTCCCAGATGATTTCACACCATTCAAAATGCGACAAACTGAACTGTTCTCACAGAAAGGTTGCATCATCTGGGGTGATAGAGTCGTCATCCCAGAACGACTCCGAAAGACACGATTGCAAATGCTACACGAGGGCCACCCCGGCATCGTGCGCATGAAGGAGCTTGCACGAAGCTATGCCTGGTGGCCGGGAATGGATCGCCAAATCGAACAGTGGGTTAAAGTTTGCCCAAACTGCCAACAAGCCAGCAACGCTCCTCCAAGAGCAATCCCTACAGAATGGGAGACGCCACGTGGGCCATGGTCCCAAATACACCTGGACTTTGCGGGACTGACAAGAGGCCACACATTCCTACTCACAGTCGATGCATACTCCAATTGGCTGGAGATCCATCGTATGACGACTACAACATCCGAAGCGGTGATTAAAATATTAAGCAGACTCTTTGCAATCTACGGCTTACCGGACATCCTGTTGTCCGACAACGGACCACAGTTTACCGCACTGATGTTCGAGCAGCACCTCGCTGACCGGCATCCGCCATGCGCTCACCTCACCAGCACACCTTGCGACCAACGGCCAAGCAGAACGCATGTTCCAGTATATAAAAAAAACATTATTAAAAACGGACTATGACAATATCGACCGAAAAGTGAACCAAATCCTCTTCTTGCAACACATCACGCCACACAGCGTTACTGGGAGAACTCCCGCAGAATTACAAATGGGACGACGACTCCGCTCCCACCTCGACCGGCTGCACCCTGCTTACGAACCGGAGAAACCCACAGGGTCCAGCAGACACTGTCGCACCTTCCAGGTAGGAGACCTCGTTTATGCACGGAACTTATCTGGCCACCCATTATGGATAGAAGCGACAGTAGTACGCGTAACCGGCCCCAAATCCTACATAGTGCAATGCCTGGACAATAAACTGTACAAACGGCATATCGACCAATTGCGGTCACGACTTGCACCAGCAAATCCTCAAACTCCCTATGACCAAACTGAGGGGGGGGGAGAGTACGGAAGATGAGGAAGATCCAGAGAACCTGTTCAAAAGGAACGACGACGGGAGTGAGACGCAAGAAAGGGGGCAAGAAGAAGAAGAAATTGCACCTCAGGGAATAGAGGGCAATGTAGGAAACAAGGAAGAAATAAACTCTGAACCTGAAGCAGAATCGCTGCTAAACAACGATCTACCTCAACAGGATTGCAATCAGCCAATCCAATGGAAATCTAAAAGACTTAAAAGACAACCGTCCTATTTGAAGGACTATGTGACCATACCGGATTTGAGAAGCCAGGGGGAAGGGGTGTTGTGTATACAGTAATTTAATAAAGGTCTGAGCTTGAGGTAAAGTGCAGGGTTATGGCCCTGCACTTCTGATTGGCTATCAGGCAGCTCGACCAGGATTGGTCAGCTCTAACGGACCTGATTGGTCCTTAAATAAGAGTTCCTATTGGTTAAAAGAGCTAGCGTTCCTAGTTCATTATTGGTTGAATCATACAAAAGATGCCTTTATAAGGCAGAGTTAACCGTTGTTGTTATCCTCGTCACTATGTAAATAAAGAGCTGAAGTTCACTGATCAAAGACCGTCTCCTGTTATTTCGACCCCTGCCCAGTACTTAACAGGACACATGCTCAAATAAGGTGGCATTCTGATCCTGGAATACAGGTACTCCTGGATTTATGACTGCAAATAGGACTGGAACTTTTGTCACTAAACAATATGGTTGTTAAGTGAGGTGTGGCCAATTTTATCATCTTTTTGCCATGGTTATTAAGTGAATCATTCAGTTACTAAGTAAATCTGGCTTTCCCCATTGGCTTGGCTTATTGTAACTCCCCTGGGAAGGTCACAAATGATAATTACCACTCCAGGATGCTGTAACAATTACAAATATATTTGTTTGACTAGCACCCAAATTTTGATCATGTGACCACGACGATACTGTGAAGGTCATAAGTGTGAAGAATGTGACAAGGAAGAGGGGTCAACTTATTTTTCAAAGCACTAGAAGGCAAGACGAGAAACAATGGATGGAAACTAATTAATGAAAGACACAACCTGTTATTAAGGATAATTTTTCTAAAGTGAGGACAATTAATCAATGAAACAGCTTGCCTTCAGAAGTTGTGGGTATTCCATCACTGGAAGTTGTTAAGAAGAGACTGGACAGCCACTTATCTGAAATGGTATAGGTGTATGCAGGTGTATGTATACTCCTGCTTGAGCATTTGGGATTTAATTAAAAAACCTTCAAGGTCCCTTCTGGCTCTATTCTGAAACTGAAACTGAAATAGTGATTAAACAAATTGTTGAAGGTGAGAACTACTGTACCTATACTCCTGCCTCTCAATTTTCCTGGTAGACTTCTAGGAGAACAGTGCAATATACTCAATGGTTCTCTGATATGAGAATAATGAGCTTTCAAGACTGATGCCAACCCTTCTGGTTAGCAGACCAGACATGCCAAAGTATTGTTGTAAAGTAGACGATAGAATCTTTAAAGCATAATTTTCTATTTTCATAGAACCAAAATTAAGGCAGGGTTATTTTGAATTTCTTTCTAGCACTTTCCTCTTTCCCAGGATGATTTAATCTTTTCTTCAAGTCTTCTCATTAATGGTTTACTCCAGTGGTGGGATTCAATTTTTTTTACTACTGGTTCTGTGGGCGTGGCTTGGTGGGCGTAGCAGGGGAAGGATACTGCAAAGTATCCATTCCCTCCCCACTAACCTGCTTTCCAGCTCCATTATCCTGTGCAGGGCAACAAAAGAAGACCTAGCCAATCAGCTGGGACTCGGGAGGCAGAGAATCAATGGGGGTGGGGCCACTCAGAGGTGGCATTTGTCGGTTCTCCAAACTACTCAAAATTTCCACTACCAGTTCTCCAGAACTGGTCAGAACCTGCTGAACACCACCACTGGTTCACTCATTCTGGCATTATTTTCAAGATTTTATATTCCTTCACAAAGTGCTAGGAATATTTAGAGTTGAATAAGAAACTATTAGTATGACTGAAGCTTAGAAACTGTTTCTAATCCTTAGTTTTATGCTAACACTACAAACTAGCAGGGGTGTTTAGAGAGGTTTAAATAATCTCTCATTGGTTTC
This sequence comes from Emydocephalus ijimae, assembly GCA_004319985.1. NCBI lineage: Eukaryota > Metazoa > Chordata > Lepidosauria > Squamata > Elapidae > Emydocephalus > Emydocephalus ijimae. The sequence goes on along the minus strand of BHEV01017804.1, from coordinate 14,198 downwards.
TCCATTGTTTAATGTTTGATATCAGATATGGGTCTATTTGCTTAGAGATTTTCCTGGTGATAGTGATATTGCAAGATATTGCAAGATCACACATTCCTTTAGCTTTGATTTTGATAGACATTTCCATCTGCATAACAAAAAAGAGATAAAACAGTTCCTGTAGATATACAGGATATCTGTACAAGTAAAATATCTGAGATTTTTGCAAACATATTCATACTTTACATAATATGTTTATAATAATAATTGTATAAGCCGGCCAGAGTTACCTTGTAGAGGACATGTCTGGCATAAAAAATTAATAAATAAAATAGAACAAATAAATGTTTTATGGTGGCAGAGAAAAACAAATCCATGACATTTCTTATGGCCTGGAAGCTTATGCTGGCAGAATGGAAGATGGAGTGTTTCTCCACTCTGGCTACTACTGTATATCTTATACCTCTACATATTTGCTAAATGACATGCTAAATGAGATTGCACCATACAGAATCAATGAATAAAAAGCAATTTAAAAAGTATTCCTTGATACTGAACTAACATCCTTCTTCAATCAGTACCTTCAATCTGTTGCTACCACTCTTATAAGGATTGCCTGAATAAAAAGATGGGTCAAGTACAATCATGCTTAAAAACCAATTAAGATGGTTAAAACAGGCAATGGACAATGCATTGATGGAGGAAGAAAAGTGAAATATCTCTTTCATTGAAGAAAGTCCCAAGTTTTAAAAAATAGATCTTCTGTAGGCATCTAAATAGATGCAATCAGTCCATTGGGAAGGAAGGCCTTGGATAACTGACTGCTTTCTGCATAGAATGAGTATGAGTGGCAATATCTGACTACAAATGTAAATTATATTTAAGAATATAGCATTACTCATACATAGACTGGGTAATTCATGCTCAGGCCACAACATAGAAACTAACATAGATTGGGTAATTCATGCTCAGACCACAACGAAGAAACTAAATTTTAGACTATTCACCATAAAATGAAACAATTCTTAACTATTAGTTTTTCTTTCCTGCCAGCTGTTTTTCTGTTAAGTATTACTATGCCTTTTTTGCTACAGTGTAAACACTAGAGGCTCTGTATATGCTAACAGCTGCTAGGGTATTCTGTGCTTCTGGAAATTAAATATAATTCCTTCTTTAGATGAATGACAAACTAAGCTATAGGATTACGCACTGATGTAAAACTCTGTATTAAAAAAGAATCTGATGTGGAATTGAACTCAATCTGGAAATAATTTGTGGACTATAATTCTCAAACATCCAAATGTGATTTGTATCACATCCAAAATTTAGAATCTTTTTCAACATATTAGATATTGTCTGTTTCACTGTAATAAGGATAGACTTTTTAAAAAAGAGATAGAGACTCATATTATTTATTTTGAATGATGATGATTATATTAGTTGCCTCTGCTAATTGATTTGAGATATTATTTTTATATGTAATACTAATTTGATGTTACTTTGAAAATTGTTGTTCACATAGTTTATACACCTCTTTTTATTTCTTTTTTTGTTCCTTCCTTTTATTTCTCTTTTTTTTGGGGGGGGTGTTGTATTTTTAAATGTATGTTCTTAAATGAAGTTCCTTAAATATTGATACAAATATGGAAGTACTGAAATTAATTTGATCCAATGTTTGGCATTATAAAGCATAGATATCATGATTGGGTTAATTTAAGTGATCTTAAATATGTACATTTTCTTTGTGAATTAAATAAAACAGCACATAACAACAATAGGAAAGAAAAATATGTTTATATGATTGCTTTTATTTGAAAGTGTCTTTTTCAAAAAAGGGGTATCCTTTAATCTATAATAATTAAATAAAAAACCAATTTGTCAATCAATATATCATTTTACTGTTTATCTTTTACTAGTAGTTTTGATCCTGTATTAGAGAACAATCACAATGGTGTTTCAACTGATTAAACCATTGTTAATTTCAAATTATTGAAATTCTGGGCTTTATTTCTTCCAAGTGAGATCTGTACAACTTATTATAAGTGCACCATGATAACTCTGATCCAAACTCTACAAAATATATGAAAGGAATTCACACATGAATTCTTTATGAATTCTTTATGACCAATTCTTCATTGGTCAAGTGTGATTAGACATGCAAGGAATTTTTCTTGGTGTGTATGCTCTCAGTGTACACAAAAAAAAATATATACATTCATCAAGAATCATAGAGTATAACACTTAATATATCATAGGGTACAAATAGGCAATGAAATCATACTAGGAAACAGTCAATATAAATCATAAGGATACAAAAGACAAAGTTTTTATTTATTTATTTTTCTTTTTATTTATTTTAATTTGTCAATCGCTTACAAGATAATAGGTATAAGTATATATATAGTTATGAATACATGAAATGGGTACGTATAAGAAAAATAAAAGAAACAATAGGACAGGGATGGTAGGCACATTGGTGCACTTATGCACGCCCTGCTACAGACCTCTTAGGAAAGGGGTGACATCAATAGTAGACAGTCTAAGGTTAGTTTTTGGGATTTGGGTAAGAAACCACAGAGTCAGGTAGAGTATTGACATTGACCACTCTGTTACTGAAGGCGTATTTCCTGCAATCAAGTTTGGTGCGATTAACCTTGAGTTTGTATCTGCTGTGTGCTCTTGTGTTGTTATGGTTGAAGCTGAAGTATTCATTGACAGGTAGGACATTGCAATATATAATTTTATATGCTATACTTAGATCAGACCAAAGGCGGTGTAGTTCTAGGTTTTCTAGGTCTAGAATTTCAACTCTGGTGGCTTAAGGTATTCTGCAATGAGCAGAGGAGTGCAGAACTCTTCTTGTGAAATATTTCTGGACTTTCTCAACTGTATTAATATCAGGTACGTAATGTGGGTTCCAGACTGATGAGCTGTATTCGAGTATTGGTCTGGCAAATGTTTTGTATGCTCTAGTTAGTAGTGTGATATTACCAGAGAAAAAGCTATGTAGGATTAGATTAACAACTCTTAATGCCTTTTTGGCTACATAGTTACAGTGGGCTCTAGCACTTAGATCATTAGAGATGTGTATTCCAAGATCCTTTACAGAGCTTGGATCATCAACAAGGTCTTGACTATTCAGCTTTCATTTTATTTTCTGATTTTTTTTGCCAATATGAAAGACAGAGCATTTATTTGTTGAGATTTGAAGTTGCCATTTGTTTGACCATTCTGATAAATAGTCAAGATCTTTTTGAAAGGTAGCAGTATTGTCTGTGGTGTTGAATAGCTTTACATCATCAGCGAAGAGAACGCAGTTGCTCTTGATATGATCACAGAGGTCATTTATGTAGAGTATGAAAAGAGTTGGTTCTAGAACACTGTCTTGGGGGACACCACTATTGACAGGTACAGAATTTGATAGGACACTCCCAATTTTGACCATTTGTTGCCTGTTTGACAGGAATGCCTCTATCCAGTTATTCAGTTGTCCAGAGATACCATAAGATTTTAGTTTTAGTAGTAGTTTGTCGTATACCACTGAATCAAAGGCTTTACAGAAGTCTATGTAGATTGTGTCTATTGTTTTGCCCTGATCAAGATGTGTAGTCCATTTGTTTTTGCAGTGTAAAAGTTGCAAATTACAGGATAGTTTTTTTTCTGAAACCAAATTGTTTATTAGAGAGTAGGTTGTTTGTCTCTAAGTGGAGGACAATGGATTTGTTAATAATTGATTCCATGACTTTACAAGTGACACAGCATAAGGAGATTGGTCTGTAATTTTCAACTAGGCTGGGGTCTCCCTTTTTGAAGATGGGGATGACCGTGGCTTGTGACCATAGCTTAGGCAAGGAGCTGGTCCAATAGATAGAGATGGTTTTAGATTGCGTAGTGCTTTTTCAACATTGTCTTCTATAAGATCGATGTGTATTGGATCATTGTAGTTTTCTGTGGTTCGGCTAGGAAATACTGGGCATGATCGATTGCTGTTTACAAATACTTAGCCAAAGAATGTGTCAAAGAGATTGGCTTTAATGGTGTCATCATTGCAGTCTTTACCATTAGGTCCTTTCAGGGCTGGGATGGACCTTGAGTCTTTTAGTTTGTTGTTTACAAAACTGTAAATGGAATTGGTGCATAGAAGGTTTTCCTCTTGTTTAATGTGATAATTGGTGCATTCAGTCTTTATCTGGTGGCATACATTTTTGTATCGGCTTTTGAAGTTGGCAACGTGACCAGATTTGTTTTTCTGTCAGAGTGATCTCTTTTTGGATTGAAGTTTCCTTATTGTTATGGGTAAACTGGTTTTTTTTTGTTTTTTGTTTTGTTTTGTTTTGGGAGTTGTTGTTGGTACATATAGTTTGATGACTCTTTTGACTTCAAGTAAACTATGTTGTAATGGTCTTCAACAGTATTGCATCTACTGAGTAGAGATTGCCAATCAAGGGATGAGAGATCATTGTCTATAAGATCATAGTTGCCTTTTTTGAAGTTATAATTGGGGATTACATCATTGTGATTATTTTTGTGTATGTTGAGACAAAAGTCAATCATATCATGGTCACTGTTGAAAAAGAGTTCTTTAGCTTTTATTCTGTAAAATTAAATTCAAATTATTGCAGAAGATGAGATCAAGGCAGTTGCTAAGTCGAGTATTGTTGGTTACTAGTTGTTCCAGTCCCAGATTTGTAACAGCATTGTAGAAGATTGCATGTATGGGTTCAGTTGTACATTCGTTTAGGGTCCAGTCAATATGAGGTAGATTGAAGTCACCAAGGAAGATAAAAGCATGTGGGCAGGATGTTGCCCATGTTAGTAGTGAATTTAGCTTGTTTACCTGTTCAATGTCATAATCAGGTGCTCTGAAACATAGTAAGAATTGAAATGTGATATTTAAGGATAGTTCACATATGATGGTCTCAAGAAGAGCAAGCTCCTGGGTAACTTGGATGTTTTTTAGATGTAAGGACTTTTTATAGAAGTTACAGTCATACAGTCACAAGTGGGAGGGGATGGGTGATAAGGAGCAATGAGAATATTCATATATGAAATGCATTTACATATTCATAAATGAAAGGCATTTATACATTGGAATATAGATATTCCCTTTAGAATATTGAATAATTAGCATGATGGCAATAATGCCTGCAGCAGAGATAGATCTTTGCAGATCTTTGCAGATATATTTATTCCCATTTCACTTAACTTGTAGAACTAGCATAACCAGACTAAATTTTATCTTCTGTTTTGTCAGTTATAACCAGTGGTGGACTGCTCCCAATTCAGACCAGTTCTAGAGAACCAGTAGTTCTGGTGAGCTGTTGGCCCCGTCCACCCACCCTTGCCTTTTCCTGTCCTATATTTCCCTGGTTTTTAGCTCAGCTCATTTGTGCAGCTTGGCTGATTGCTGTGCCTCAGCTGTTTTACTCACGACCGCTGACATAGACGGTAAGTTTTTAATCTTAAAATGAGCAGGTTCTGAATGCTGCATGAATGTGCAATGTGCATGTTCAGCACATGTGCGCTCACTGAACCAGTTGTTAAACCAGTTGCAGCCCACCAGTGGTTATAACTGGGCATAGTATAATACCTGAGTGATCAGACAATTAGGAAAATTTTGGAAGTGATGGAGCAGCAGAGAATTCTGAATGCTGATCACTATTTTAATTATTGAACTACTTTATTTATCTTATTTATCTCATGTGGAAGTCACTCTCAGCAAGGAGAGAGTGGCAAAATACTCAGGGGTGGGATTCAAATTTTTAACAACCGGTTCTGTGGGTGTGGCTTAGGCAGTGGGCATGGCTTGGTGATCATGTGACTGGGTGATCATGTGATCGAGGCACGTATCTCCTCGCCTGGCCTCTCATGACTGTGGGGATGCTGTAACAGTCGTAAGTGTGAAAAATGGTCATAAGTCACTTTTTTCAGTGCCATTGTAACTTTGAATGGTCACTCCACTCAAGCAAAGTATCAGCAAAGGAGGGGGAAAAAATTCCAGAAAAGTTGCTGAGACAGGAAGTTTAGCCCTGCCAAAAATGTAATAAGGGTTAACGGAGAGGCAGTTTCTGTAAGCAACACCAGAATGTTTCCTTCCTGCCTTCCTTACAGGATTAGGCCAGTAAATTCTTCTAACAACCAGTTCTCCGAACTGCTTAGAATGTTAACAACCAGTTCTAGCAAATAGGTGCAAACTGGTAGAATCCCACCCCTGAAAATACTTCCAAAAAAGAAGTCAAGAAAATCACACAGATTTGTCCACATAGTCATCAGGAGACAACCTAATTCAAAAAAACCTCTTTTTTTTTCAAATTGATGAATTCTAATGAATATAATGCATTTACATTTTCTTCTTTTTAGGAAAGTTTGTCAAAAAGTGGGGGAGGGGAGACTTCAGAGAAAACTGGAGTGATAAGTATAAGTGAAGTTTGTGGCCTATGGCATGTGTATGGTGTGGTCTGAGCATTTGTATTTCCTGTGAAGTTTCCTGAACTTTTGTATGTGAAAAGACAGCCCATTGTTTACCTTTTCTATTTCACATGGTTTTATTGTTTTCTTATTTTATTAATCTTTAAAACCTAAGTTTTGCTTGTTTCCATTTGTTTCAAATATTAATTTATTTATTGAACTGGTATGTTTCCAAACATAGTCCATTTATTGACATACTTTCTAATTGCATTTTAACAGTGCAATTCAGCATAATTCAAATAAAATTGATGTGAGAAAATATTCCACATTTTGCTTTCCCAATTTCTTTTCTTTTTTTCATTTTCTATACCTTTGCATATCTAGTGCAGAGATGGAGAACAGTAGAGATACTCATCAATATGTCTAACTAAATGTATTGGCAAAATGTTCCCTCTGTGCACATATGTAACTTCACACGTCTTTATATGTACATTGAAGGTTTTCAGAAGTTCAATGTGCAAATTTATACAATTACTTCACTCATTTGGTGAAATAGATACTTCTAGTTTTTAACTAAAAAATAATTAGCTCAAACAAGCACTTGAATTCTCAAGTGATACAGAATAATTAACTTACTCAATAATTAACTAACTCAAGTGATACAGAATAATTCACATACTCATCTTAGTTGAAAAGATACACATGCATTTATTTTGCATATACATGGAGAGAAAAGCAATAATTCATGCGATAAAAGAAGCCTCACAGCATATACATTAGTAAACCAACATTCTTATCTTTAAAACAGAGGCTGGGAAATAGTGTTTGCCAAAGATGATGTGAAATGAGGAAATAGCAGACTTTGACTGGTATAAGACCCAACATCAATCTGTCTTCTTCAGAAGAAGATCTAAACATTTTTAGGTTTGCTAACTCATTCTGAAAAGGAAGATAAGCTCCTGCCAGTCCAAACAAGTAACACCTTCAAGGATCCAGAGTATATTCGGATTTAAAGGTTCTCCAATTCTGTGTTCATGTCAGCTTGGTTTTAAGATGGCTTAAGAAAATCCAGGCTGGACTGAACACTTTGGCAGTACCACACAAATTCAATCTGGCCAGCACTCTACCATATTTCTTCTATTGGATAATTCTTCAGCTGTGCCTTTCTTTTTCTCTGTTCCAAGAAAGTAGTGGCCAATTATTTTCTTTTCTCTGAACAGATCTTCCTGGATATATATGGATATATAAAGATGTGTGTGCACAGAAAAACACACATACTTTTTCTCTCTCCTCCTCCCCACAAACCCACAAACATAAAGTGAATTTAATGTGAAATACTATCACTAGTTTGTTTTTTTAAAACTTTGTTACTAACCTTTTATCTTCTAATATTTTTAAAACTAATTTTAATATGAATGCTTTAGTATAATCATGATCTTGACATTTATCTTATAAACAGAAAATAGCTAGTTTGAAACTGGCCTAGTGGTTTGATCTTAATATTATTTTTCTTTCTCCGAGCTTTCCCCTTTTCCTGTGCTTTTTTCAACATAAGTCCAGTAGTACATCATTTCATAATTTTTTATCCTCTTCTCCAAATCAATCCAAATATCTTACAATTCCAAATAGCCCAAATAGTGTTTGAGAACCGGGGATAAAATTCTTCTAACTCAGGTAACTGAAAAAATCATGGAATTGTGCACTACTAGATTTTTTTTAAGGAAAAAAAAACACAAGTAAAGATTTAGGGAAGTAAAAATGAATATTTAGAAGCCCAGATTTCTGCCTGATTTCAAAATAGCAATCTTCTATTTAAAGATCAAGTGTTGTAACAATTGGGTTATTACAGCATTCATACTAAAGCTAGATTAGAAAACACGATGAGCATTGATTCAACTGAAGAGAATACCTGCTTCTTTGAAGTAGCCTATGAGTTGCTGGAATTAGCATGCAACAAATTAAAGCACACTATCCCAAATGGACAAGACCACTCAATAAAACAACAAAGACACATATGGATGTTACATTGACATTGACGGCAGGGTTCATACCTGGTGGTGTCTTCCATATTTTTCTTCCAGAAATGATTACCAATGTATTTTGATGAGTGGGCAATTCAGGCCATGCAAATTGACTGTAACCCAGCTACCACACATAGGAGAACTCCTGAAGATTTTACTCCTATAGTTGTTGCCAACTATAGGGGGTGATGTACATTTCCATTTCAAGGCCATTGAGCCAACACTTTCCAAAGACATTTCTATGGTCATATGGCCAGCACAATGTTACAAAGCACTGTTACCTTCATACCAAAGTGTTACCTATTTATCTACTTGCATTTGCATGCTTTCAAAGTGCTAGGTGGATGGGAACTGGGACAAGTAACAGGAGCTCACCTCTTTCCAGCTGACAAGCCCAGCATTTTAATCGCTGACCGACTGCATTGACCATCACAGATAGATCTATTTATTTAAGGAATCTAAACAAGAACTTATTGGGAATAAAGTTCAACTCATGAATAAGGATTTATTCATTATAGGATCTAATGAAAGAGCTTATTGATGACTTGCAGTAGCTTGGGATTGGATTCTGAGACTTTAGGCTTAAGTTTTGGATTTAAAAAATGGATTATTAAAATATTGTTTAGCCTTGCATTTTTTGACTTTTATTTTGATTTGTTTATTAAATCATTATTTTTATAGTGGTGCATTATACTGAGCATTTTTTAATCTTGTGTGCAGAACAAGTTGCATGAGAAACTGGCTTAAGAACCTGCAAACTTCTCTGTATTTGGTATTATTTTAACATGCATTCCCAGGTACAGCCTGTGCACCTTATTATTTTTGATCCTAACATTCACTTGGTGATTAAAGATGTTGCTATCTTGGTTCAGGATATGCAGCTGATAATCCAAACCTGTAAATCTAAAGCTGTGTAGTTTTTCCAAGCATTGAAGTACACCACTCTTGCTATGTACCATGTTAGGTAAATCCATAATTCTTGTGGTATTAATTAGACACCAGGCTAGAAAGCAAGAGACCATGAGTTCAATTTCCACTATAGTCATGAAAGCCAGCCCAACTTACTCACAGGGTTGTTGTTGTGGGGAAAATAGGAGATAGAAAATGTTTTGGATATGTTTGCCACCTTGAGTTACTTGTGAAAATAATAAAGGTGGGAAATAAATAAATAAACAAACAAATACATAAATAAATAGTAGTACATTTAATATTAAATAAACATACTGATCTTTGTAAAACTAACCAGTTTATGGCTATCAAAACAACATAAAACAATAATGGGACAAGCCATAAAATCTGAGTAAGTGTGTTCTACTACTCTTTTTCTTCCAACATGTATAGTTTCATCTTAATAAATTTAACATGAATTTTGAGCACATGTACAAATCATGAATGTACTCTTGAGTTGTTCAGGATCAATATTTAATAAAGTTATTATGAAAATATATCTATATATTCATAATAATTCTATATATATATTAATTTGGGAAAGTATAATAGATGGGGACTAAAGAAATCATGAGCAAATGTATTTATAAAATAGAAATGTAGTGCATTACTTCTCATACTGTACATATGTTTATAAAACAGAAACTAATCAATAATTTAAAATTAAATTATTTAAATTAAATTATTTAAAAATAATAAAAAATTCTTCTTTGGCTTTTAATATGAATACATGAAATTCATATCTTTTCACTTTATACTTGTATTAAAATATTGCAGGTTCAGTTGGGAATTCTAATTTAATATTTCCATGATACTTGCATAAATTGTATAAATTATACATAAATGTTTTTAATTCTAAATAATAACTCTTTCCAGGAGCTATTAATTATGATTTTTATTAACTTTATCTATGTTTTGTATACTACAAGTATATAATTTTTTTATTATGAGTTTCTTCATAGAGATGACATAACTCCATTTTGTAAATTGTAGATAAATAAATATTGAGAATATTAATATAGCATATTCATATAATTATGCATCTTATTAATACATAACAAATTAATATTAGTGTAGTGAAGGTTCTTTTACATAAATGTGAAATATTTCAAGGAAAACCATTTCAGATATTGCATATTGTATGCAAATGAGTTGCATACAGTGAATTTATCTTAAGTTGTTTAGATAGGTCTACATAGAAATGTTGTGAAAATAATTTGTCTGAAAGTTTGATTTGTTCAAAAGTAAAGAGAGGTTCACTTTTAAGATTGTGCTCTTGACTCCATCTTATATCTCTTTAAGTTTCCTGTATTTGGATGGCAAATGTGAAGGAAAGCTGAACTTTCATTCACTTAAACATGGGTATACGTGCTTACAGTATTTGATCTGAGACCCTTCCCCCAAAAACTCCAACATCCAAGATTGCACTGAACAAGTTGTATGAGAAACTGGCTTAAGAACCTGCAAACTCCTCTGTATTTGGCATTATTTCAACATGCATTCCCAGGTACAGCCTATGCACCTTATTATTTTTGATCCTAACATTCACTTGGTGATTAAAGATGTTGCTATCTTAGTTCACGATATGCAGCTGATAATCCAAACCTGTAAATCTAACGCTGTATAGTTTTTCCAAGCACTGAAGTACACCACTCTTGCTATGTACCATGTTAGATAAATACATAATTCTTGTTATGAAAGCTGAACTTTCATTCACTTAAACATGGGTATACATGCTAACAGTATTTGATCTGAGACCCCCCACCCCAAAAAAACCCCTTCAACATCCAAGATTGCACTGGCAGCCAACTCATTTAAGTAGATGTGTATCACAGTTGTTCTTCAGATCTCTAACTGAAATGGAAAATGGAGTCTTTCTGAAGTGATGAAATTTCACAGAGAATTGTGTTTTTATGCAATTGTCTTGGCAAGTGCCAGAAGCATTCTATAATGTTTCTTCAGATTGTTTCTTTTTCTTTTTTCCAAAAAATTTGAGAGGTGCACTCTTCTGTTACAGTTTTTTTTTTCACATCTTGAATCTTGCTAACCTTTTCCCTGTAACACAAATATTTATTATAAGAACTCAATCAAACCATTCCTTGGAGTCTTCCTGAAGTGAGATTTTGCCTCAAGCCTCTCCAGGTTCCTTGAGAATTGTATTTTCCATGTTTATACACAAGGCAATTGTATAGTAAACATTAAATTTTTAAAAATTATTGAAATACTTTTTTAGTTATATAACCTCATCATAAATAGCAATGAAATGGTATCTATGAAATTGTTTTGTCTTTACTTCAATGAAATTATTCAGTAGATTCCCCTTGAAGCCAATAATTTGCCTCAGGCACATCTGAATTCAAAGACAATTGTGGATCCACCCTTCTTTCCTTACACTATAATTCATGGCCAATTAGCGGACAAGTTCAGAAATTCCTTAATTTCTAATTCTCAGAAGAAGAGTCTATTACAAATAGGTGTGTAAAAAGTATTAGAGTGAAATGAGACCTGCAGAAGAAAAGCTGTTTTAATTAAAGAAAGGGAAAATTCGGAATTTGTCTATCATACACTTCTTTATGATGCTCAAAATAATACAGAAAGTGGTTTTACCTTTATAAACTATGCCAAATTTTATTATTTTCTATAGGTAGCACAGCCTGGAGAAAAAGTTGGAGGCCAATGTTGGGCTTTGTCTCATGCTTATATGTGTGCCGTACTCTCCATAAATTGGGAAACTTGTCTACAGAGAGGGAACCTGAATGTATAAACCTTGTGCATGGTAATAAAACCTGTATATATGTACATGATAATGTTATGAAAACATAATTCCTTTTTATAGACTCAATCAATATGTATTCACTATGTTTTTCTGCATAGCTAGGTTACTATAATGAAGAGAGAGCCAATATAACATTCAGAAGATGGATGAAAAATGTGAGCTGTAAGTAATTTCTGTTCTGGGTTCAAAAGCTGGATGCTGTTTACTCCTTCCTAAATTGCTCCAAGATATTCTAGTTTTGTTGTACCAGCTCATATTTAGGTTAAAGCAGAGGCCTGCAGTTATGTGAATCACCATAAAAGAATGACAAAAATATTCAAATTGCATAGTCATGGCTTTTTACTTAGCCTAACAAATAACAGCAATTTCCTCAGGGTGGCTATAATCAAATTAATTTGCTTTTGACTGTAGATTATATTTGTAGCTAGAGCAGCCCTTTTATGAAATTGAAACTCAGCTTTACCTAATCAGATTGCATGCTGTTTTATTGCCACATATAAACTACCATATTATACGGAAAAAAGTTTCAAGCAGTTGTTTCTCTGAGTAGACTCTCCCTCCTTTGTCCCACTCCCATACTCAATAAGGGCTTTAAAAGATGTGTTTTTAAATGTCACAAAAATTTAACAAGGGGACAGTTCTGAAGAGCAGGAAATGAAGATCAGTTACAAAAGTTAATGTTTCCAATCATGCATGGTAATGACTCTTCATAAATTGATATGTTGTTTTTGCTTAATTTTAGTAAACATTCTTTCTGAAATGTATTCTCTCCATCAAAGCCTATCTAAAATAAGCTCATTTGTGTTAATATTTTTCTCCTTGACATTCGGTAAACTCTGCCTAATGCATTAATTATGACTCCAGATAGACCAATGATTATTTCATATATGCTAATCAGGAACCATTTCATTCAGTCTGCCACACACATCAGTAAACAAGTGGAATCAATTCCCCACAGAGAGGATAAAAAGACAATGATTTCCCCTCTCCAGAAGCTAAAAGAATTTACCCCACAATCAAGAAATAATTAGAGAAGAAAACAAAGAGTCAAAAATACTCTTACAGGTAGGCGAACCAGTACATGGATAGATTCCCCACTCCCAACCAAAAGAATAAAGTGTCAGCTAATGCCAATTACATTACAAGCCAATTACAAGCCATCATCTCTTTTCAAAAGTGAATGACATTAACAATCAAATTATATTCATTTCAAAACAGACTGGTGTGGAAGAGCTCCACTGTTTTTCATCTCTGGCCTTGAAAAAGATGTGATATTTAAAATGGCCAAAGAAAAGAAAAATAACCATTTTCCTGTTGTTTGAACTCTAAATGAAGTGAAGCATAACACTTTAAATTATAACTAATTTATTTATTTATTTTACTCATGCTTTCAAAACTCACCTTGACAGAAAAGTTGAATACCTTAAAAAAGAATTTTAATTTCCTCCCCAAATTTAAAGGATGAATTATTGATAATATTAGTGGATCATAAAATATATGAATGCATATTTCCTAAATTATGTTAATGTCTCCATATGCATGAGAAGCTGGGATGTAGGCAGAGTTGTTTAGGTGAGAAGAAAGGAAATATTGTAGAGACTCTACATTAACTGATTTACTTTAAGTTTGTTTGGAAAGTTAATTATGTTTTTATCCCAAGTAACAATAAAGATGCCATTCTGAAATTGATATGGTTTTGTTTTTTAGCTTTGTCAGCTATATGGGGTTTGACAATATGCAAATATGCATAATCTCTATTCTCTTAAGTGTTGCATATTCATGGAAATCCCTTTTCTTTTTAATATTAATTAATGGAGAGTATTTCAGGGCTCAACAGGTTTGGGCAAAGAAGTTTAAAGCCCTAAATTCCATGTACTAACTTGAATTGAGATCCCATACTTTAAATTAAAACAAAATTAGTCACCTCTATGCTGCAAAATTAACATTATTGTGCTTTGACTGTTAGCTTGACTTAATAAACATACATATGTGTTGTGACTGAAAGGATCGATCCTGCTGTGAGTTTTGCTTCTGATGACTCTGAGGATGAAAGGCTGGAACCTGCT
>BHEV01017801.1:0-39118 GCA_004319985.1 Emydocephalus ijimae | reverse complement strand
TGGACTTCAACTCCCAGAATTCCTCCTCCAGTCATGTTAGCTCAGGAATTATGGGAGTTGAAGTCCACAAGTCTTAAACTTAGCAAGTTTGAAGTCCCTTGCTGTATAGGTTCCAGATCCATACTAGTCTTAAACCATGACGGTGCAGGATAGCAGAGGTTGAAAAATATTTAATAATTTGGGCAGCCACCCAAATATCACTTGCAGATATCCTTTAAAATACTCCAAAATGCAATGGACTAAAAACAACAACAGCTAGCTAAATCCTCAATCTCCTGGTTAATGAACAAAGATCAAGAAGTAAAAGGCAATAAAAGAATAATTCAGATTTATCTCTCTTTTTTTTGCCCCATTCAACTGAATTAACCATTTCAATGCAGGTACCATACTATCGCATTACCCTTGCAAAGCTATCATTACAGCACTCTACAATAACAAAGATACAATTCTACAAAGATTGATGTGCAATTGCTTCATTTTTTTCCCCAAATGTTCTTAGTAAACTTTATTTCTGGGACAACCTGAAATACTCAAAGAGAACCAGAAAGGGGGAAAGTCCCCTACCCACTCCAAGCTGTTTCCTTTTATCTCTCTCTGAGTTTCTCTCCTATTCATTTTTTTTGCACATAAATCCAGCCCTAACATTTGACAATTTCATTGGACTTGGGAGTTTAGCACAAAAAAACATATAAAATTCAAAGGTAGCCATCAGACAGTTCAAAGATAAGCCATAAAAATCAAAATTCTAAGTAAACAATAAAAATAAAACATTTTATTTATATTTAGAAAATACAGGGTGAGCCTTAATCTCTGTACCCATTTAACTGTTGTCAAGCTTCTCAGGAAATGCAATTATCCACAGAAAAATATGTTGCATCTCCACCAGCTCTGCAAGTCATTAACTATTTATTTGACCATAAGCACCAGTTCAAATAACATTACATTAGAAACAGAACATTTCTGTTGAAATTCGCTGGGTTCCTTCTTGTAGACTGCAGAAATTCTGTAGCATTTGGATACAAAGCAGAAATGTTTGGCATTAGATGGGAGGAGTGGTGAAAACTTGTCATCTAAGGGGCGTGCATAAGCACACAATTTTGCCTACTGTCCCTGTCCTATTGTCCACAATTATTCGTACTTATTTCATGTATTTATACTTATACTTATGCTTATTCTTATTTCTATTATTTTGTAATGACAAATCAAATAAATAAATAAAAATAAATAAAATTAATATTGAATTGCCATGATTGTGCTTCTATTTTAGAGCCTAAAGCCTTTCATGGTCCGTAGAAAGCAGAGAATGACAACATAAATGACTATTGCACTACTGCTTAATACCTCAAATTATATATATTTTCTAAAAGAAAACTGGCAAGGGATTTTGAGACCACCATTTGTTTTTTCCACAATAAACACAAAGGTTGAATAAGTATGCCAGCTAATCTGAAATTTATTAACCTACCATAGTTGAACGGAAATAGTCTAAGAACCAGATATATGCTACAATGCATTTTTTAAATGATACAGTTTTGGATTTTATTTACCTTTCTTTTAAGTCTACTTTTAGAACCCAGTTTCAAGAGACACATTTTTTATATTTGGTATTAGTATAAGATATTACAATGAACAATAAACCACATACATTTATTCTAACGAAGTCTGCTATGCTGCTGAGTAAGCAGATTTTATATATGTGTGTATTTATTTATTGTAATCCCAATACTTAAGGCGCTTTTCAAAACTGATTCAGAGTTTTATTGTCATATTCTACAGGCTCCTTCCTGCACAGGAGAAAATGCTTGTTTCAACTAGTCATTTTATGCTAATCTGGCAGAAATTAGCTTATAAGAATCTGTCTGCATTTCCAAAATGCAATTACAGAATTGTATATGAATATGTATATGTATATACAGTCTTCTTCCATAAAGAAAAGAAGCTTTGGAATTAATTCGGGGACCCAGAAATTCTGATTTTCTTCTTTTAAAGATGACATCTTAAAACTCTAAATGATGTATGTGCATTTTTTTTAAAAAAAAA
Organism: Emydocephalus ijimae; assembly: GCA_004319985.1. NCBI lineage: Eukaryota > Metazoa > Chordata > Lepidosauria > Squamata > Elapidae > Emydocephalus > Emydocephalus ijimae. The sequence goes on along the minus strand of BHEV01017801.1, from coordinate 37,078 downwards.
AAATCCTTCCCCAGATCTTTCCATAATTATTGTTTTAAGAATATTTTTTTAATTGTTTATAACTGCTCTGCTTATTCAGACATGGAATAAAAGTTCTCCAAAGGTGCTCAAAAACACTAATAACTGAAATTATGCAGTAAAACATAGCCAAAAAACAGCAGCAGCAGCAAGATGCTATGTGTCTGAACCATGAACAATGCCTTAAATTTTTAATGCTTCAATTATATATGGTGACGATGAAATATGTTAGGAAAGGGGTTTTTTTTCAGAATAAAAGCAAAATGATAATGATGATGATGAATGTCACCTTGTTATATGTCAACATATGTGATGAAATTACCATGAAGTTTTGGTTAAGTGATGTACATATATGGTTAACCGATTACAGTGTTTGGTGTGCTCTTTGATCAGGAAGAGTTTCTACTGTACATTATTTCCAAAGCTAACCTTCCACTTTGAGCTGCCACAACTTTCTTCAGCATGCTTTCCTTGGATGCCAGGTCTGTACTAATGTTATAATACCTTGTGGAGATTGACTAATTGGGAAGGGTAACAAGACATAACTTGGGGGCATTCTGTACCAGTTCAGTTCAATTAGCTGTGATAACAATAGCACTAGTAATAGCACTTATGTACTGCTTCACAGTGCTTTGCACTACAGCCCTCTCTAAGTGGTTTTACAGAGTCAGTATATTGTCCCCAACAATCTGGGTCCTCACTTTACCGACCTTGGAAGGGTGAAAGAATGAGTCAAACTTGAGCCAATGAGACTCGAACTGACAAACTGCTGGCAGCCAACTGTCAAGCAGAATTAACCTGCATATTGCATTCTGACCACTGCCCCACTCTTTTCATAGGAGCTTCATTTATACAGAAAGTCACAGGTGCTGCTGAGACTATTTTTCCCAAGAAGAGTCAAGCAGCAGGAGGAAGATGGACTGCAGCTTGAATTAAATCTGACAATGAAATTGATCAGGCTGATGCCTCTGCCAAACACTGCAGAGAAAAACTGGTATTTTTATAAATACAGATTTATATGTTTTCTAAGAAACTAAAATGTTATGCCTTTGCAAATTTAACGAAATGACTAAAGAACAGTTCATTAACCAGGGTTGGTTGGTTTTTTTAAATTGAACTACAGAAAGAAGTTTGTATTAGATGCCTCCAGTATGATTCAGATATTGTGTTTTGACAGTCCCACTCAATCTACAACAAAAACACATTATGCCACAATAGCATGACATTCTTAAAATACATGCCTTTGAATAAAAATAGAAGATTCTGAGTAGTGTGTGATCTACTGGATACAAGACAAGGTGCCACGGAAAAGATGTGCATCTGATTCCCACTAGATAAAAGGGCATATCCCTTTATCTTTTCAATCATAATGATGTGAGGTAGCGTGGGCTAAGAAAGGTTGACTGACCCAAAATAATTCAGGGAGCTCTTCAACCAAATGAGGACCTCAGCATTAATCCCATCAATCTATATTCCATATCTTAATCATTAGGCTAAACTTTACAACTTTGTTCCCAAAGCAGCGTGGATGATCATCAACAATGTGTGCCAACTCCAAGTACATATAAAATTACAAACACCAATGCACAGTAAAAAAAAAAAAGATAGTACAACAAATTTGAATATGTCTCAGGCAATCACAGCAAATAGTGTTACAAAAATAATGATAATAATCAAGTACTTAAAATAACTCAAGGAATCCCATTTGATAATTTCCATATTCCAACTGTTTATGAAAACTGTACTAAGGGTGGCAGTGACTGCAAAACACAAGTTCATTAAAATAGCTAAAAATGCATTCATTGTACAGTTGCTTCCCAAAGTCAACTGCACTGAAAGTTTTCATGATGGCAACAGTTCAACCTAAATATCTAAAGTCTTTAATGTTCACAGTCAGGAGAAACCAATAGGACTTCGGGGAAACAATGGGACTTATAGTACAATGTTATATGTCTACTTAGCAGTAAACATTGTTGAATTAAGTGAACCGTACTTTCATATTTAGGACAGAAGCTCTAAGCAATTGATTTCTACACAATATTGTTTTATTTCATCAAGGAATATAAAACCCTGATTTATTTCTGTTACATTTAATGAGGAGAAAATATCCAATCTTCAGTTTCTAAACTTATTTCCATTGATATTAAGAACATTGATTTGAATAATATCTACTGCTGCACAATTGTGTTATGATCAGATCCAGGATCATATTTCTAAGTCTACTATTGAAAACTGCCAAGAGGTAATAGAGAAAATGAAAGCCTACTAAATAATATTAATCTATAATACAGAGATGGAGAAATGTCATCCTTCATAGTATGTAAACAGACTATCTGTCTAATCATGTCTTACCTCCATTATTCTTTCAGAAATCATGCCTAAACAGTAAGCAGGAATTTTACAGGGCAAGAAGGATATTTGATCACTTTTGTTTACTGAAATAACAATGTACCTGCATTTTAATAGACTGAAGACATCTAGAGTTTTATAATATCACAAATTACAGTCATGTATTCCTAGCGCTATTAGCTATTTCTAAACATGGTGCATTTCCCCAAATGGTATTGTTTATGGAGCCAAGTAAAATTTCCTGCTGATTGTAACTGAAATACAAAGCTTAATTCTGTGTTTGTGCTTACAAATGACTATACATCACTATATATTCCCAGAGTTGTCTGTGAATAACATGCTGGTGTTTACCATGAAAAGTCAGGCATAAAGGGTCACATTCATACATATCTAATTAGGCTAGTCTTCCCCCTAAGGTTCCATCTCTACAAACAGCAACTTGAATCTTCAGCTATTCATTTTCATTGGAATCAACCTACTGTGAATGTCTTTTTTAAAAAGTCATGCTGTTATTCAAGCACTACATGAATCAAGGTGAAATATTGACATGCATGTTCCATGAAGCTGGTACAAATATCTCAGGTATCCTGGGGTCATTTTATTATTTTATTCATTATTATTTTAAAATATATTTTCCCTTTTTCAAATAGATTTCATAATGCTATACAGAATAAACTATAATGATAAACTATCAACATTTTATTACAAAATATTACAGTTTTCATTAATAAATTTGTTAGTAATATTGCAAGATTTTGTCCTAGGTTTTCTTTTTATTTTAATTAGTGAATACCTGTGCCTTCAGGCAAGATCATAAATGGATCAAGAAAGGTTGACAACTCTAGGCTGAAAGTAATTAGGTGAAAGCCAATCCAAGAGGTTATCTTGGCAATCCAAGCCAAGAAAACAAATGGATCACTGGAGAAATCAATCCAGACCTCTTACTAAAGACACAAATGATCAGGCTGAGATTATCCTACTTCAGACACATTATCCAAAGACCTAGATTTCTGCTAAAGGATGAAATGCTGGGGAAAATGGAAGACAAGAGAACAGGATGACCAGCAGCAAGCAGTTACAATGGCATATCAGTGCCCTGTCAGAAGACCTGAAAGACCAAGTTAGGGATAGATCACATGGAGCAAATCTATTGATGTGGTTGCTAAGAGTCAAAAACTACTTCATGGCGCATAATCAATAAATGAATCTAGTTTGATTGTACTTCTCCTTCCTTCCCTTTATTCATGAAAGGTAGGTCTTTGTGGGAATTAAGGAGGGTGATTGAGACATTTTCACTGGTTACATTTCAACCCCGAGTTCCATTTTTTTAAAATCTGACCTTTGTCTTGATACAGGCTCTTCCTCCTCTCCCTCAAAGTAAGTTTTTCCTTCCATGATATCTGCCAACAGTTCCAGCCATACTAGGCATTAGTCTCCATCAGTTAACTCTCTAGAAGAGGTCCTTGAAAATAAAGCATTCCTTCCAGGTAGGGTGCATACAAGTTTAACCATTCTTCCCCACGATGTAGCACTTTTTAAGGTACCAACCCTCTAAACCTGAGTCCTTGGCCCTCTTTCATAACAAAGGAAGAAATGCCAAGCAGCCACCCTCTTCTTCAGCTCCCCAAAAAGTGATCTTCTTGTTCTGGACCTTGGCGAGTCTGGCTTGCTGGGTTTCTGAGGCTTCGATTCTTCCTCAGGGAGGAAATGTTAAGCAATTGTTAAGGTGTTAGGATAGGACAGGAGGTGCCTACAATCAAGTCCATTCTCAGCAATTAAATGTCACTGGGTAACCTTGGGCAAGTCACTGTCTCTTAGGGTTAATTTCTGTTTGCCTTGTTCAAGAATGATCCCATCATTTTAAGATGGCAGGAATATATTGTGTTACCATCAGCTCGTCCTTAAACTTCTGAGAAGGTGTCCTCCCCCTGAGTTTTTTTGTTCTACCTCAAATGTAGTGTATTTCTTCCCCCAGTGGGACAAGTAAGGCTGATCCATGCACTCATTGCACTTCATACTATCTTATACAAATACTGTTTTTTAACTGGCTGGCTATGCTTTATGCTTTGCTGGCATGCTCTCTGCCCCCCCCCACACACACACACTGTCTTCCTTTAATGGCTGTTTTGTACTGAGCTGCTATTGTGTCTGACATCATTCTACCATTTTATTGTTGTCTTCATGGTTTAATCATGGAACAGTGAAATGCTGGACATTTTGTTTGTTTCCTTTAACAGATTTAGCCTAAGAATGTTGAAATATGGCCTGATTTCTTTTAATTGTGTAACACCAGCGAAATTAATTGCCAGGTTTCTTCCTCTAGACTAACTGAGTGGGAAAATGTAAAATGGCTATTTAAAAAAAAATAGGTTCAGCAGATGAAATTATTATGGCTCCATCTGATGAATCAGACTCTGAACTGGAGAAGCAAGACTTCACAACTCAGGGGTCAGCAGCCCCCTCAGATATCTGCCAAAAGGTCAGAAAGAGAAAGATCTTCTACAGCAGATGCAGAAGTTCTTTCTCAAGCTTGGCAACTTTTAAGATGTGTGGACTTCAGTTCCCAGAATTCCCCACCTATCTTAAAGTTGCCAAGATTGGGAACTTCTGTTCTACATGATGAACCTGCACTTCTGGAGCAATCACATAATCAGCAGCCAAACCATAGATAGGCTGAGTCTACGGTTTCAGGGACTGGGCAGGAAAAGATCCTGAATCCTTGTACAAGATTGATGGAGTGAGTACAACAGGAATGTTCAGCAAGCTTCCTCCAAGGAAAGAGCTATGACTCAGGAAAGTAGGCATGGGCTGATTCAGTACCTGAGAGTCAAATTTACACAAGCAGACAACTTTCCAACCTTGGACCTGACTTCCTGAGTGTGTGCAATTTCTGATTCCTTGGCTGACATCTGGACTAATACAAGGCTACATTCTGCTCTGGTGACTGGATCTTAGATTTGTCCACATAAAACTTCAGTTTTTGAAGTAAGGTTGTTTGTTTTTCCTGAACTCTAGCCTTCCTGCACAGTGATGAGATTTATAGTCACTGTCAAGACCATTGATCTAAGTCTGGCCTCCTGTACTTATACTTACTGGCATAGAACAGAAAAGTTGGCCATTTATTGTTTTTTAACAGGGTAAAATTGACTACATTTCTGCCAAGTTCCTCCTTCTAGTCCAATTGATTAGAACAATCTCAAAAGAAAGAAAGGCAATTGTGGTTTTCTTTCCTGCAATGGGTGAAAGGGAAAAAGAAGAAAGGGAACCCACCTATCCAAGCCATGTTAACCTTAGTCAGGCAGAATTTTTACTAATTCTATGGCCAAAAGGGAGATGAATTTGAAATCTGGAAAATGACTTTTTAAACCAACCTCATTTCTTGATAACACAGCCATATGTTGATTCATCCATTCATCAACCATGTGCTGGTCCCAATCATGTATAAATGAGAAGGAATAGGGAAAGCAATGGTGAACTACTCTGTCAAATATCTCACCAGAACACTTTATGGCAGGTGTCAAACTGGATCTCTTTGAGGGTCAGATCAGCATTGTAGTTCTCCTCCGCGGGCCGGCGGGGAGGAAGGGAGTGAGGGGGGAGGGAGATAAGATACATGTCTTCTGCAGCACTCTGCAGCCAAAATGGGGCATGGGGGGCACACATGGCCCCCCGCACCTCATTTTTGGCCTCCATGGCCCCCTGCAACACTCTCCCAGACAAAAATGGGCCGTGCGAGGGCCTCGTGGGGCTTCCACACAGCCTGTTTTTGGCTGGCAGAGTGTTGCTGGAGGCGGGGAGGCTGAAAACAGACCATGCAGGGACCTCTCAGGGCCTTCGTGCGTTCCATTTTTGGCTGGCAGAATGCTGCTGGAGGACGAAAAACAGGCTGTGAAGGGGCCTTGCAGGGCCTGTTTTTGGCCGGTAGAGTGCTGCTGGAAGCCAGGCAGGCCAAAAACGGGCTGTGCAGGGGGTTCATGAGGCCTTTGAGTGGCCCGTTTTCACCGGCAGAGGTACCACGGACCGGTCCTTTGATATTTCCAGGCCGGCCCCACAGGCCAGATTTAAGCACCCCAAGGGCCAGATCCGGCCCACGGGCCTTGAGTTTGACACCCCTGCTTATGGCAATAACTCAAGATGACTTTGGGGGTGAGTTGAACACCAAGAATGACTGACAAAGAAGAATTAACACCTTTGAACTGTGGTTCTTGTTTAAATTACTGCACATACCATGGACAATTAGAATAATCATAGAGATATGTTAAATCATAAAAAAAACAGACACATCACTAGAAGCTAAAATCATAAGAGTACAACTGATTTCCTTTGGCCATGTTAGGCATGTTAATTCATTGAAAAAGGCAATGATGCTAGAACAGGTTAGTGGACAAAAGAAGAAGGGACAAGCAATAGCCACGGTCGTGCAGTGGTTAGAGTGCAGTACTACAGGCTACTTCTGCTGACTGCCGGCTCCCCTGAAGTTCGGCAGTTCGAATCTCACCAAGCTCAAGATTGACTCAGCCTTCCATCCTTCCAAGGTAGGTAAGAGGAGCCAGATTGTTAGGGGCAATATGCTGACTCTGTAAACGGCTTAGAGAGTGCTGCAAAAGCACTGTAAAGTGGTGTATAAGTCTAAGTGTTATTGCTTCTTTCTGTTGCCAGTCTGTACCCTTCTGCAGGTCTACAGATTGACTTATTGAGTTGGAAATTATTCCATTAATTCTATTGACATATATGTTGATGCTAATTAACTTTATTAATTACTTTTACTATATTAAACATTACTTTAAAACCTCCATTCTAAGAGGTTGAATGATTTTTCTGGGACATATTTTAAAGACACCCAAGAGGAAAAAAGTTTGTAAGAGAACAAGAAACCATCTCACTCTAGTCCTATGAGGAAAAGGTGCTGAAACACCAAGGCAGTAGATATGGATGCTCTGGGACCAGATTCGGTGAGCAGAATACATAGAACTGCTTGCTGTTTACAAACCAGATACTAAGGTCACTATATATACAAACTTTTTTTAAAAAAAATCCACACTCCACAATAGAGTTTAAGAAAAAGAACAGAGAAGTTAGACTTTTAACTCCAGTATAAACTACACTGCTGCTACACTACATCATTCCTAGCACAATAAAATATTTCCCCTAATATTTAAAAAAATAACTTTTACATAAAAGCTAAATTACTATTGCAGTTGGGAAAATAATCAGTTCATGGGAGATCAAGCTGCAACGTAGGGATGTTAGGATATGTTAGGATATCTAATGGATATGTTTTCCATATGGTCAATGTAAATTTCATAATTCTTAGTTCTTAGCATGAGGAAATTTTGACATGATGAAACCTTTTTTATTTACAATTAGCACAATAAGAATGCTACCTTATTATGTCAGGCTTGAAAATTTCCTTTTTTTATCAGTTTTTACTTAATAACAATTACATTTTTCTTAGATGTAAGAGATGCTTACCTAAATGATAATTAATGGAAATTTAAACTGATATATAGCACAGCTGGCAGGAGGCCACACACTTCTGGCAGGAAGCATTCAAGCTTTAACAATGGAATGACATCTAAAAGTGAAGTGGGGTGGGACTGGTTAATAGTTAGAATTTCCAGCAATCAATTGTATTATCATCTTTGATGCCTAAAGGTTTCTTTAAATATATAGTGTGTTGCAACGGTGCATGCAGATATGCTGTCTCTACATCCAAATGATTTACAATGTATTTCTCCTTAGCTGCCCACACTAATGTTGCCCTTAATGTAGTAGCCTTCAGACTAGGTGCAAACACCTTATTGTAGTCATTTGCTGTCTGACTGAACTCTTGTGCTACTAACCTGGCTTTATGGGTAACAGTCCCATCTATACCTGTCTTAAGCTTATATATCCATTTACACTCTATGGCATGTTTACCTGGTGGTAACTTAACATTTTCGTATACTTCCAGTCTTTTTAAAGATTCCAGTTCTTTATCCATTGCTTTCTGCCAAGCAGCCTGATCCTTAGCAGGATACAGTTTCAGTTCACTATAGTTACCAGGAATTGTATTCACTTGGCATACAACACTAGCCTGATATCTATCAGGTGGTCGTGTTACTCCGGCTGAATGTCATACAGGGCTTACTGGTGGACTTTCCTGTGCCACCTGTTCCTGTTCTTCTATTTCTTCCTGTGTCTGTTCTACTACTTCCTCCTGTTCTTCCTCTTTAATGGCTATTTGTGGTGTACTGATTTTATCTTTCGGGACTATTTGGGTGTCAATAATAATATCATTGCTGGATTCCTGTTCCAGTTTATCCCACCCAATGTGCTCGAGAAATTTTGCACTAGCACTACAATAAACATGAGCTGTGCCTTGATCCCAGAATCTAAATGATCTATGGTTGGCCTCGTAACCCACAAAAATAACTTCTTAGCTCTATGTTGCCCTTTCAGTCTTACTTGTGAGGGAATATGCACCCACGCTGGAGCTCCAAATGTGTGTAGGTAACTTAAATTTGGCTTTCTGCTATGCCAATGAGTGAATGGCAATTCTCCAGTTGTTGTATTTACTACATTGTTTAAAACATGGTTACTACACATTATGGCTTGTAATGTTTGCCCTCTTCGTTCTACAAATGAGTTATGTTGTGGTCTGTAAGGTGCAGAATGTTTATGCTCAACACCAGCCAATTTCAGCATAGTTTGGGATCTTTTGTTAACAAACTCAGTCCCATTATCAGTAATTAAAGTAATTACTTTACTTTTCATTTTTCTCTCAGCANTTTGGTCTTAAACCCATTAAGTCTGTTTGCTGGAGTAACCTTACTCTTTTCTTGACTACAAGCATTACAGTTTAAATACTTGCTACAGGGTTTCAATTTTACTCCCTCTGACAATTCAACAGTTTGTTTGAGCATTTTGAAATTAATATGCCCTAAATGTCTATGCAGTAAATGTATACATTCATCATGTGGCTTAACATTTGTTATAAACTGAGTTAGCCATCTTCAACTGGTCATCATGTATTACATATAAATAATTCTCTAAAGTAGCAGTAACACTTTTACCCTCTTTCTCTATTATACAGTTATCTCCCCTAAAGGTTACTACATAACCAATATTAACTAAAACCCTTACTGATAATAAATTAAATTTTAGTTTAGGTACATATAACATAGTTAAATGTTCATTTATACAAGAACAATATGCAGTACCTTCACCTGATGCCTTAATCTTCCATCCATTTGCCAATGATACATGTTGTTTACTCGTGGACATCTTTACAAACCTTTTTCTATCTTTAGTAATGCATTGCGATCCTCCACTGATAAACAACACACAAACCATGGTTTACAGTTGAATTGCTAGTCATAGCTACACTAACATTCTTCTTAGCCTTCTGGTGTTTGCCAGTATTCTGATGTTTTCACTTCTTACAGAATCTAGCTATATGTCCCCTAGTCCCACAAGAAAAACATTTCCTAACAGTATAGGCAGTTCTTGTGGTTGCTCCTTCCTCAGTTGGTCCCTATCCAGCCGTCTTCTTGCTTCTTCTAACAACCTTCCAGTTATGTCAGTCAATGTCAGTTTATCCCTGGGCAGGACTTCCAGTGAAGATACATAATCATCATAACTTTCATCCAATGAGAAAAGAATGATGTAAACTTGATGCAGCTCTGAAAATATCAGTTCTTTTTCATGTAGCTCTTGAAAAGTTCTTTTCATGAAATTCAAATGAGCTAACATATCTCTTCCTTTCAGAAGACGTGTTCTAAACAGTTTACGTGTAAGATGTATGTGTGCACCTACACTGTCACGAACATAAATCCTCTTCAAATTCTCCCAACACTTAGCAGCAGACTCTTCTCCATGAATATGGACTAGCTGCTGGTCAACCATTGTTAGTCCAATTGTACAAAGAGCTCGTTCGTTGTTCTGTTTAAAGTCAGCAAGCTTCTTGGCATCATCCTCATTAGCTGGATCCCAAGCATTTATATCTGGTGGGTCTTGAACTATATTCCATAAACCTTCTCTACGCAGAAGTAGACTGCATTTCACAGACCACGAAATATAGTTTGTTCCATTCAACCGGGTTATCAATGATAGACTTGTTGAAGTGACTTGTGCCATCTTTACCAGGATAGTAAACGACAATTAAACAGTAAACAGCTGTCTGCATACAGTACTGTGTATTCACACTAACTCTCAGTTATCTGAGCCTGGTATGGCCTGGGCCCATAAGCAGAGTTGAGGTAATTCCCCGTTAGCAGAATGAGTGCATACAGGGAGACGTATTTGAGAGAAGTGTTTGAATAATACACACACAGTACACAGATACACTGTACAGTAAATGTAGGTTTTTACTTCCAGAAAGTTTAAGCAAAGTTCAAGATAAGCAGTCCAAAAGTCATTCACAGGTATATCAGTCAGTTTTTCAATCCAGGGATAATCCAAATATCAAAGTCCAGTGTCAAAAAACAGTTCAGTATCAGACTTACATCAAATCCAGGAATATCAGTCAATTAGGAAAAATGGAGGAACGGCAATACTTTCCAACAGAAGGAAACAGAGATACACTCACACTCTCTTCTGAGACTCAGACTAAACAACCCAGGTTTCTGGCTCCATCTTATGGCCGTTTGAGAAACCACACCTAATTACAGTTTTACATTTTCTTAAAGATACAGTTTTAAAATGTTTATCCTGGTTTATATATTTCTAACCCAAATACCTGTTAGGTGACTTATATTCCTAACAGGAGGCCATGGACTGATGACTAGGCTGGGTGGAGAGAATCTGGAATAAGGCAGTAGCAAACCACTTTCATATTTTTGCCCAGAAATCTACCTGGACATATTCATGAATCCATTGGAGTCAAGCTGACTGCATAAATGGACAAGAGCATGGTAGTTAAACTGAATCGATACAAAGACTCATTTCAGAAATTGTTAATAAATAAACACTGGGAAATGATAGTGCCTCTGTTCCATCCAGCTCTGTCTTCAAGTCATTCATTCTTCCTAGCAATTCTTCCTTTTATTTTAATGCCTCTGTGCACTTTTAATCCATCAAATTTTAATTTTTCTGTGTGACATACTATTGTTCTTGTTCCTTAAAGATATTACACCATTGTTTATTTCATCCTATTTGATGTTTTATTGCTACAAGAAGCCCAATTATCTGGCCATCCTACAACACAGAAAATTATATAAAATGTAAGTAGGATAATCACAACAGAAATATGTAATTGCAAATATCATTTCAATGTATAGGATAACTAAAACATTTTGAACAATATTGTTCTATAGAAGATTATCTACAATACTACTATCATTTCAGGTCGGCTTCAATGCTGTATTAGATGTCATACCGTGGCTTCTCCCACTTCATGACATGCTGAATTTTACAGAATGTTCTGTAAAATTAGCAGAGCTATAATGAGTAATTTAAACAATGAAGAACAGGTTCATATATTTTGTCCCACTTTCTTCCACTTCTCAGTAAGGTTTGAATAATATGTATTGTGCGTATGCTATTTTATGTACTACCATCTGCAGCTATAATGTGTGTTCATCTTATTAAAGATTGGTGGATAATTTTCTTAATGCCCAGCATATCGAGAGCATATCAGCTTACATTTCTAGGAGACATCCCTGCCCCCTACACAGAGAATTTCTATATGCCTAATGTTCCATGTTGTAATTTGCAAACAATTGTAGGAGAAGGAGAAGAGAGGAAAGAGAAGGAGTCAAGAGAGGAATCACCCTGGAATTAGTACATTCCCATGAGTAATCCAAGTCCAGCCCCTCTTGAATTCAGTTAACTCTTATCTCGTGCCAATTTAGTACTGACCATTAATTGACTAGATTTTTGTGCACAAGCAAGAACAATAAATCAGCTTAATTGTAACTTAACATGTGGTTGTGATGATTCCCCTCTCCCCAGACACTTCCCCAGATACGTCTCCAGGTGTTAGTTCAAAGGAGGATAAACCAGCTCCAGACATGTCAGGAGGAGAGTTGGGTAATGGTTCCAAGCAACCGTCTGAGAAGGATTTGGCTGAAGCACAGTTGCAGCATGACAGTCCTAAGGCTTCAGGTGAGGAAAGCATGGTGAGGAAGAGGAACATTGGGCAGGGAAAAGGCAGGAATAGCTAAGGTCAACCTGATTACCTGAAAGGAGGCAAACTCACCCCTCATGATGGGCTGCACCGAAAACTGGCTATTTAGCACTGAAGACGGATGGAGATGATGCTAGGAACAATGTATTTATTTCCTAGATGTGTGTTTCCATGTTGTTGTGACCCCTGCCTTGACTTGGCTTGTGCCTTGTGAAACCTCTTATAGTGTGGATTTAATTTTGCCTTGTGGGATTATCTTGTTTGGGAAACTTTCAAATGTCTTCTGGACTCACTGGCCATTGCTCTATGGACTAGCATTGGTCTGCCTTTGGCTGACTTAATTGGAACAACTCTGGGTTTTTGATGGAGGGAATTGCTGGGGAATATTAAACCCGCTAAACCACTGAATGTGTGAGTGAGCAGGACAGCACAGCGGTCCTGACTGTTTGTGCTTGACAACAATCTTACATATGAAAAAAATAAAAATAAAACAACTACATTAGGCTTTTCAAGCACACAAAATAGGGAACAGCAAAAAGATACTTTGAAGGAAATGATAAACATTTATTATCTTCTTTATTCATATTCTAAAGCCCTCTGTAAAATTGCGGCTGCTGAAGTGATAGCATAGGCAGTTATTTCTCTCTTGCTACTAACTTTCTGCAAATCTTCAGGATGAACATACGTTTGAGTTCATAGAACATAGAATAACAAGATTGGAAGGGACCTTGGAAGTCTTCTCATCCAATCTCCTGCTCAAGCAGGAGACCATATTCCATTCCAGACAAGTGGTTGTCCAGTTTCTTCTTGAAAACCTCCAGTGATGGACCTCCTCCAACTTCTGGAGGCAAGCCATTCCATTGATTGTTTTCACTGTCAGGAATTTTCCCCTTGGTTCTAGGTTAGACCTCTAATTATCCTTCCCTCAGGTGCTTTGGAGAATAAGTTGACTCCCTCTTCTATATGATAGCCCCTTAAATGCTGTAAGACTATTATCATGTCACTCCCTAGTCTTCTCCTTCATTAGGCTAACCACACCCAGTTCTCTCAACTGTTTATCCTACGGTCTAGCCTCCAGGCTCCTTGTTATCTTTGTTGTCCTTCTTGTACTCTTTCTAGGGTCTCAATATCTTTTGTTTTCTAACTGATCTACATTTACTGGAAAATATTTTCAGTGCTACTGTATTCTTAGTACAGTATTCTTATAGTATAGCTACTGTTAAACCATCAGTCAACAGAGGTATTTGTGCAAAACCTTTTTCCAGACAATTCAAAGTGTTGTCAATATGCATAGGTTCTAGCTGATATTCTATTCAACTCAATCAGTTAATAACTTATTGGTTTCAGAAATGCTGTTGCATTGTTTGCTATCTGACCATGTCCTCAGCCTTCTGTTTTAGAACTGAAATTGTCTCTCTCTTTTAAAAATATAGCATGCTACAATATTTGCTTCCAAAATATTGTATACAGTTTATTTTTACTCCATGCTGAGATCTGATTTCTCACTTTGCATACAGAGTGCATTCTTTCTCTGTGGGAGATAAAAACACTGACTAGAATGGCTATAACCATACACATAAAATTTGAAAAAAATGCATTCTTGGTACAAGCAACTATGTGCTATTTTAAATGCCTCATGAGAAAAAAAGTGTTAATAATTGTGATTCACCCTTTTAAAATGTTACATGTACCTCAGAGCAAGAAAATCAGTTACAAGTAAAAATTACATCTCTAGGTACTTCTAACAAAGGAGCCATTACAGTAATAAAAAAAATAACAATGAACTATTCAGCCACAGGACAAATCTAATTTAGAATTTATTTACTTTCCATCATTGCTTATTTAGCTCATATTTTCTCTAATTCAAGTATGTTTTCACAATAAGGAACATTATTAAAAATTAATCAGAACATCGGCACACATAACAAGAAAGCATAAAACAGCAACAACCACAAACAACTGCAGGTTAAAATGAACCAGGTCTACTTGATTTTTAACTGACCTGGTTAAGTATAATGTATGAACACAGTCTAATAATAATAAACACATCAAATAATCATCTAACACTGAGTTAGGCTTTAAAAAAGAAAAAGCAGAAACTTGACACAAATCTGAACATAGGCTGATAATTGTGATTTTTTTCCTACATGAGGGCTGGCAGCTAACACTAACTGATAATTGAATAGTTGCATTTTGGATCAATTTTCCAAAATGTCACTGGGGCTAGTTTCAGTTTGTGCCTAACGAACAGTTATTACTCAAGTAACTACATTTTAAAAACGTCTCCATAAAATACAGAAAAACATTATAGCAATATTAACAACAAATACCGTCAGAACAAAAAGGCTATTATCTGTCTAGAACATATATAATTTATTGACAAATGTGATTCTCTTTTAAATTCCATTATACATATATTAGAGGAAATAAAATTAAGTGTTCTCCTTTGACTTAAAAATTTAGCAGCAGCTGTTTTCCAAAAAACCTGGCTGAAAAATGCAGAGAGCCTGCAAGCCAGATGTTGACCATTCTCATTCAGCAAGTTGTAGAAAGCACCAGTTTTTAGGGGGAAAAAATACTAATTGGCTCTTATCAATAAGCATGGTTAGTGATCATACTATAGTTAGCATTATGGATGCACAGTTTGGGCAGGTAATGTTGCTTAAGTTAATAAAGTTATTTTATGTCTATCAAGTTTTGAATGTTTTACAAACTCCAAATGTCTACTGAATTTCTGGTGTGAACAGAAATCCACTTTCTCTTTGTCAACTTTTTTTGTTACAGCAATTTTGTATTTCCAATCAAACTAGTTTAATGCCAGATTAAGGGGTTTTTTTCTGCCTGATCAGGAGGTTTACTAAGGGAATTTAGCCCTCTGTGTCAAGCACTGTTCACTTATTTCTGAGGCATGCATATATGCTTTCTCAGAAAGAGAACTAGCCGAGGCTTTGGTAGCTTATAGCAACCAAGGAACCAATTACCGACAACAGCAGCTGATGCTGCCATGGCAATTCCTGCTCGTCACAAAGACAGCAAGAATGGTGGCAGAAGTATTTGATTGCCAATATTATGTAGGAGTCCAAACAAAACAATTCGTGGAGAGAGAGGAAGAATTGAAATATCCTCTGTAAAAAAACCACCTGTTTACCCATTTCCAAACCAATAAACACTGGATTAAGAAGGGGGATTTTACTTGCTTATCTCTAAAGAAAGCCCTTTAATTTTTGTCTTTATCTAAATTTATATTTTATTTGATGATCATTGTTTCTGATCCTCTTAACCCAATAAAGGTAATTCACGGGGAAGGGGGTGAATCCAACATGGAAAACAAGATTCCTCAGATACGTTCCAAGAGAGAATAGATGTCAATCTTACCCTGAACTAGAATTTGAGTCTATAGCACAAGTTTTGTTTGGAATACTTCACACCTAAATAATTCTTTGTGTAGGTAACTACATGAAAGCTGTATGCATTTTTATATAGGATTTGTGTTTATGACAAGGGATCTATGCATTTACTACCTGTAACAAATTATTCTTGGGTTCCTCAATTTCCTACACAGAAAGAATTTAAGCTTAGAAATTAGTTTCTGAAAAGACAGCTAAGAACAGAACTGAATTTCAGATACAAGGCAGTTGTTAACCCATCAAGGATCTTGAATTACCATCAAGATTGACCCACAAAAGTCCTCTGTTCCAGAGGATTGCATGTAACCTTTAAATTAAAGAAAAGGATATTTCACAGGTGTCATGATTATTACAATGAACTTGGAAATTATCTTGGGTGTCATAAACTTTTGCAGATAAATAAAGGGAAGAAGTATGAAAACAGAATGGATGCAAATAATAATGGAGCAGCATGAGATAGCACACTAGTCTGATACATACTCAGTCCTATTACTATCTGAAGAGAAACTGGGACAGTAACAGGCTATGAGAATACCCCATCACGATCTGACCAACTGAAATCAATCCAGAACCCATCACAAAAGAATCATCCTGTAGCAATCATACAAAAGCAAGAACAGAAACTGGCTGCGCATTTCAGTTCCGAAAACAACAAGATTTTCAGCCCTTCCAAAGGATCTTGATGTACGATAGAGATTAAAAATAGTTCCAGGTATCTCCAGCTTGTTATTGTTGGTGTTTCAAGGGATGCCAAAATGCAATGGCCACATCTCTTCCCAAATAAAACAAACTACTTCTATTTATTCCCCACTTTCATTCAGGAAAACTCTCCTGCAGGGCTTGTTTCTTAGTTTATCCCTCAGCCTGGTGCTCTATTCCACACCTCCCAGAAGTAGGTTTATTTAATCCTTGAAAANAGAAAAGCAGGCAGAGCTGGAAGGCAGAGTTAAAGGCATCATCAGTTTAATCCCAAAGGTGGTTCCCCTACCCCCCCCCCCCCCCCCCAAAAAAAGCATTTAATACGAACATTTAAAATGACACGCTTGCCTACAAACACCCTTCCCGGCCTCCTTGGAAACCGCGCCCAGGGAGAAAGGTGGGGAGGTCGTAGCCCAATCTGGAGCCTTGGGAAGTACCTGTAAGGGATCCAGTCCGCCTGATGCTTTGAAGTCATCGCTCGGCGAAGGAGCTAACAACTGCGGCACGGAGAACCCCGGGGGCCGGAACGGCAGGAAAGGAAACGGCCGCCGATGCCCTGGTCGCGGCCCCGCACCGAGCAGGACAGCATCCTCTACCCGGCCTGCGAAGCAGAGCCACCGAGGCCGGCGGCAAGAACATGGGGAGGAGTTAGCCAAGCCACCCTACAGCAGCCTCGACGGCGGCGGCGACAGCGGCAGCATCTTCTCGGGAAAGATAAGGCGGAGGAGGGTGGAAGCAGGGAACCCTCCCCGGCCGCTGTCCCTACGAGCTGCAACGGGGCCGAGAGACAACTTGCTCGGAAAGAGGGAGCGGTGGGAAAGCAAGAGGAGGAGAAAGAAAGAGAAGGAGAAGCGGGGAGGGGTGCAGAGAAGAGAAAAAGAGAGAGAGAGAGGAGACGCGGTGGCGGCGGCTACTCCTCAGCCCGCTTCTTTTGCTGTGGTTCCCTTTCTTTAGCCGAGCCTCCGCTTATGCGAGTCCGCGCGTCTTCCCGGAGGCCGAAGGGACGCCGTTGCCCCAGTAGCGGCGAGGAAAGGCCACTGCACCGGACCACTTTGGCCCGACCCCTCTTTTCACCCTTCGCCAGCCAACCGCCGCGCCCGCTGGTCTCTCTCTCCCCCGCCCCACCAGCCCGTTGGTCTCTCTCGGCCTCTTCTTTCTCTCCCCACAGCCCCGCCTCGCTCCGCCCGTCTGCGTGGCTCAGGAAAGGTTCTTAAGGCAACGTGCGCGCTCGGCCTCGCTCTTGCTTCCTGGCGGGTGCCGACCTCAGCGGCAAAGCGGAGGCCGCCTTGCGCGGGTTAGCTTTGGGCGGGAAGAAAGGAAAGCTGGAAGGGGGAAGAGGAGGGAACGGCTGAGTCGGGATGGGTTGGAAGCGGCTGCCCTCAAGCCCTCGGGAGCGCGCGCCACAGGATTTTTATTTTATTTATTTATTTATTTTAAAAAATCGCCTGGCAAACAAAATAATTGAAAGCTGCAGAAAATTCTTCTGTCCCGGAAATCACGCGTCACAATTCTCGCACAAGGAATTATCTGGTCGTCTTGAGGATGCTCGGTTAGTTTTGCTGCGCGGAGCAGTTTTTTAGGGTTGGGGGGGTTTTTTTGGTTTTTTTTTTTTTTTAAGAAAGGTGAAATCGTCGCAAATAGATTTGCAAAATCCAGAGTTTGTAATAGCTGCATTGGAACTGCAGGAAGCACGCTGTCTCCTAGGGCTCTACGGTTATAATCGGCGGTCTCTGCTTCGGCAAAATAACATTTTTAAGCGGACGGTGTTTCATGCATTTACTAAAATCCGGCAGCAATCCACGTGTGGATAGAGTTGTATATGGGGGTGGTGTTTCGAGTGGAAAAGGTTTTAGTGCATTGTAGGCTTTTCCTCACTGCTGCATTGAAGTCGTCTCCATCCCTCCTTGAGTCAACAGAGACATGAAGTTTATTGTCCGTGTTGTCTGTCCCCTATCCTGCCTCTCTTTCCAGGCTTTGCCACTCACGTTCTCTTTTCAAAGGAATGAGGGACAAAGCCAAACGGAGTTTATGTGGTCCTTGGGCGGTGCCATAATGGGGTGGGGTGGGGAATAGTATTTAAAGCAACTGACGTACTGGAGACCAGATAAAAGCAACATAAATGGGGACTCAGAATAAGAATGGGGGAACCACAACTTCTTTGTGCTGCAATTGGGTACAATCAGACTGTAAGCTTAAAGGCTTTGTGAAGCTATTCCCCATTCCTGAAATGCTGAATGGATATCCTTATGGGATAAGATGAAACAAAGTGAAAGGTAAACAACTGGGAATAATGAAAAAATGCAAATGGAGTATTGTAGTATTGTAAGTATTGTATATATGGAGACACTCACAGACATCCACAGCACATGAGGGTTGCAGCAAAGTGACACAACTACAGTGATTTCATGCAAACCTTGCCCTTATTCATTTGTGTGTGTGGCATGCATATCTTTGAATCAGTCTTGGCTCTTTGTGAAATGCCTGCAAAGTCTCTGTCATTTCCTTGGCAAGATTTTGGAAGTGGTTTGCCATTGCCTATTCCTTAGGGCTGAGAATGAGGGACTGGCCTAGATCAGTCAGCTACCTTCATGCCCAAAGTGGGACTGGAGCACACAATCTCCCAAAGGTTAACCTTTATTAATAAAATCAAATTCACATTCTTGGGAAAACCTTGCTTTATCAAAATTCTACATAAAGAAGTTTTCTATGCTTATTTCATTCAAAAAAAAAAATTACTGAGCATTTTATACTTTTATACATAAAAATGAGATGACTTTTTTGATTCTTGGAAAACGTGTTTTATAAAACATAAAGCTAAACCCAAAAATGTTTGAGAATTCCTAGAAATCTGGCACTCAAAAAATCAGCCATCACAAAGTACATAGAGGTTAACATACATAACATTCAAAAGTGATAATAAAAAAGGAAACAAGATAAAAAAGACCTCTTCATCAGCAATCAACATCTAGATAAGCAGAGATTAACATCAAGATTAATACCAGACCAACAATCAAGCAGTAAACAATATTCCAATCAAGTAACTGCCAAATCAGACAGCCAAGCAGTAAACAACAGCCTCATCAAGGAACTACTGTACCAAGAAGAAAACAGCACTCCCAGCAACACTGAAGGGAAGCCACGGTATATACAGAGAGAGCAAATGCCACCCTCTTCTAGCAATGATGATGTTACCTCGATAGATAATGAAATGTCTACAAGAAAATAACCAAGCTCAGAGATCACCAAGGACTCTTGAGACATAACAAAAGCTAGTTTGATATTGTTTGGAGCATGGATAATTTGATCCAGATAGGGTGTAGAAATTACAGAGATAAATTGTCTAAATCAGCAGTCTCCAACCTTTCCAGCTTTTTGGACTGGCAGTGGGGAGAGGGGATGGTTCCCAGTGAGCAGCAGGAGAGCGCATGCACGGTTCCATTTGTGTAAGCTGCCCGCTCACCTGCTCACAACAATTATTTTCTTATTACATTACCATAGGATATGATCCATTTCATATTTCTTTGACACATTCAAATAAACTTAAGAGGGAGATATATGTGCACAAAGGTTCTTTCAGAAAGTCAGATTCGATTAATTTGAAAGACTTTAAAGCAGACGACTTGGAAAAGATGCATGAGATTCTTAGGAAAATTGGGATCAACTGCTGAATCAAATGCTTACGTAACACAAGGAGATTTTGATAGTATGTGGACTTTAAATTCTCATCAGGCCCAAGCTATATCCTAAGCCTGCCCTCTTTTATAGATGACATTCATACTTTGATAAAACATTCTTTGTGTTTGAATACTAGGCAGGGGTAGGATTCAAATTTTTAACAACCAGTTCTGTGGGCGTGGCTTAGTTGGTGGTCATGGCTTGGTGGTCATGTGACTGGGCAGACATGGCTTGGTCATGTTATTGGCTGGGTGTGGCCAACTCAATATCACTCACATCGAGGCACACATCTCCCTGCCTGGCCTCATGACTGTGGGGACGCTGCAACAGTCGTAAGTGTGAAAAACGGTCATAAGTCACTTTTTTCAGTGCCATTGTAACTTTAAATGGTCACTCCACATAAGCAAAATACCAACAAAGGAAGGGAAAAAAACTCCAGAGAAGTTCCTAAGACAGGAAGTCTAGTCCTGCCAAGAATGTAATAAGGGTTAATGGAGAGGCAATTTCTGTAAGCAACACCAGAATGTTTCTTTCATGCCTTCCTTACAGGATTAGGCCAGTAATTTTTTGTAACAACCAGTTCTCTGAACTGCTTAGAATGTTAACAACCAGTTCAGGCAAATAAGTGCGAATTGGTAGAATCCCTCCCCTGATACTAGATAACACAGAAAAATATAAACTCTGCACTGTCCCAATTATTTTAACTTTACCTCTTTGAGGGAAATATGTGAGTTATCTGGAGTCAGAGATTCACAGAATTTGTGATTGAAGTTTCATTCAACAATTTAATTTATTTCTGACAAACACTTGCCCACCCTTGCCTTAAATGATATAAGGCTGAAATACCATAAAGCTAGTTATAAAATCTGGTGGTTCAAGAGATTTTGAACTTCTAATTTCTGTCATTAACAATCAAGATTATGTTAGGAATCTGTACTACGAATCTGGAGTATTTAAATAACACCAGAGTATCCATCCCTGAAGTGCCTTCTCCCATAGACAGCAACCCTGTCATTCTGCAGTTGTGTTTGTATAATACACTATTTCCCATGGTTCTCTCAACTCAGTTACCTGTATTTACAGCACACCAATCATAAACAACCACCTGGGTATCCTTTATGTAACACAGTAGGCTGAAATGTGGTTGACCACTGGACTTCTGGATGGAGCATGACAACATAACATGTCTCTGAGTGAGCAGAGACAATGACCATGGCAAAGAATGAAGAACTGATGAGTTGATCAATTCTATGGAACCTCTCCAAAGAAGGAAAGGACAGGAGATAACCTACATATGCCCTGGACAACTGCTCTTCATGAGGAGAGTGCGTGTGGTTTGTTGCAGAGTTGAGAGCCAGGAGACAAAGAGATGCTCTCAGTCACAATGGAACTTTTTAAAGGACAGTGAAGTTTGCTAACCTCACTTAGTAATTACTTCCACAATAAGATTGCTCATTTAAATAGCTTGAGCATATTAGAGGTCTTCAGAACAAGAAGTTTGAAAAGCCATTTATCTTCATTCTTGAGCAAAATAAAAGTTTATAAGTTTAAAAATGTAAAGAATTGGGAATAAACTCAAAAAGCTAATAAGACTTTGATCTAAGAAAATTATAAATGAGAGTTCCCAAAAATTGAAATAATAAGGAAAAGTTGAAGTCAAAATTAACTCAAGGTACGGACACAACCATCCATTTTATTGGCAACAGTACAGAAATACGGTAGTTTTCATTGTCTTAATTACAGGATGCTTTTCAACTTTCAAGTCTAGTCTAAAGATCTGAATTTCCTTGGTGGTTAGTCATGCAAGTACTGACCAAGCATAAAACTTACTGTCATTTGATAAAAGCCATCATGATCTTACACACATCGTCATAACATTGTGCAAATAACTTGAGTTATAATTTGCACCAGTGGCATAATACAAATGATATACAATGCATCATTTGACATCATGATGCAAAGTATGTCATTTGCCCCAGCCCTACAGATGCATATGAAGATGCTTAGTTTTGATCCCTGATAATGTTGATTAGGTACTGCTACCTTCTGAGACCTAATATTAAGAAATATTCATAAAATATATAGTGGGATAGCTTTTTGAAGCAGACAAGTTTGACATAAATTTAGTTGAGGGGCTTCAGATATCTTTGAGGATAATACGTAATTAATACACTGATGCCCTAATTAAATTTGATACCAATGAATCTATGTTCCTGTTCTCAAAATTTTCTTTTGACATAATGGAGGCTTTTCCAAAATAGCTAAACACTTTATTCACTCGCTTGAGTCTATTGCTTCTTGTTCTTTTTCTCAGTTCTTATTTCTCAGCCAAGCATAATTCAATACTTTGTATTGAGGTACTTATCATACTAGAGAACAGCTGATAGACTGGCTTTTCAGGTACAAATTTCCTCATGCAGCACTACTGTAAACATAATAAATTCAACATGTTGAAGTATGACAACTTTTTATCTTCCCCCTAAATAACACTTAAAATAATACATATTTTCCGTGCTGATTCTGCTCCGTACATTCAAAGTATTACATTTCAAAATAGTAAAACAAACAAATAATATTGAGTTTAATAAGTAATAATAAAACTAAAAACAAGTAAAAAAAATAAATATTAAATTTATGATATAGTAAAAACAATGTTTCATGGGAAATTAAATTCTATTATTAATTCTTAAACAATAAAGATACTATTTGATAAGAAATTAAACTCTATAATTAAATCATAACTTCACTTTAATATATTTTTAAATCATATAATATTCTAATTTTCTAGCTCAACTTCAAATAATAATGTCTACAATGCATTCTTATGTACTTTTGCAGGATCATTTTTTAAAAAAATTATCTAACCCCTTATCTCTGAAAAAAAAAATGTTTTTTTGCATCTTTTTAAAGGAGAAATATTGTATTAGATAGAAAGGATAAGTAGGTGATTGAAAGAAAACAGACCAAAGATGCAAATATAATTATTTAATTGAGATGGAATAAATAAAATAGAATTAAAAGAATGAGTAGGAGAGAGAAAATATAGGGAAAATAGAGAATGCCAAATAAGATATGAGATAGTATATTAAGTGAGCATAAATTTTGATTGATGTCTGTATAAAAAGAGTTAACTCGGGGTAAGCCACCTTCCAAAAAGAAGTTTTATGTATTTATGTTTTGTGTAAAGTTTGTTTAAGTCTGATAGGATGTGGAAGAATACTAATGAAAATATATTCAATGAGTATATATTTTTAAGGCAGAAGAAATATGATTAAATAGAAGGAAAGGGAGTAATAAAGAAAAGTTTTGAAAAGATATGAAGTTGATTAGATAAGATAAATATATATATAGAAGTGTGATAATTTGGAATTATCTTCTTTTTAAATAAGATGGTTTATTTGTGTTGTGAATGAATAAAAGTGTATGAATAAATGTATAATAAAGTTATCTTGAGCTTGAAGTCAAGTGCAGGGTTCTGGCCCTGCACTTCTGATTGGCTGTTAAATGGCGAGATCAGATTGGTCCGTTCAAGAGGATCTGATTGGCCATTAACGAGCTGTTCTCATTGGTCAACAGAGCTAGCACTCCCAGGTTTTCATTGGTTAAATAGTTAATAAGTTGCCTATATAAGGAAGGCTGTTGCAGCCATTGTTTTGAGCTGTCACACCATGTAAATAAAGAGTTGAAGTTCACCGTTTCAGCGGCTCGTCTCCATTCTTTCTCGCCTNAGCTTGAAGTCAAGTGCAGGGTTCTGGCCCTGCACTTCTGATTGGCTGTTAAATGGCGAGATCAGATTGGTCCGTTCAAGAGGATCTGATTGGCCATTAACGAGCTGTTCTCATTGGTCAACAGAGCTAGCACTCCCAGGTTTTCATTGGTTAAATAGTTAATAAGTTGCCTATATAAGGAAGGCTGTTGCAGCCATTGTTTTGAGCTGTCACACCATGTAAATAAAGAGTTGAAGTTCACCGTTTCAGCGGCTCGTCTCCATTCTTTCTCGCCTATGCTCCAAACTTAACACTGGCGACGAAGGTGGGATGTGGAGACGTCAGAGCTAACTGAACAACGAAGAAGATAACCGAGCACGTGGCTGAAAAACGCACAACGGCGGAACCATGTCCAGCGGCGTCATACCACCCGCTCCATTCGACCCAGCGCAAGAAGACTGGGACTTCTACATGGATCGTTTCCAAATGTTCTTGGAAACCAACAATTTGAAGGATGCCACAACCGGGAAGAAACAGGCAGTATTCCTAACGCGTTGCGGGCTGACCGTATTCAAGATGGCTAAGGCACTAGCAAAACCGGCAGAAGTAAAGTCTATGGACTGGGATGTCCTCGAACCCCTACTGAGAGCCCACTATGCATCAACTGTGCCAACCCTTGTGGGGCGCCATGAATTTTACCAGAGGGACCAGCGGAAAGGAGAGAGCGTTGCAGATTTCGTCGCAGATCTCCGGAATCTGGGAGGCCTATGTGATTTTGCCGACCTCGAAGAAGCCCTGAGAGACTGTGTAATTCTGGGTTTAGAGTCACCGCACACGCAGAGTAAGCTGATGGCGAAGGGCGACATCAGCCTTAAAGATGCCATCGCTGAAGCCACTGCAGCGGAAGCAACCAAGAAATCGGCTGTCCGAATGCGCCGTAGCCGCGCCCCGGTTCACCAACCGACCAGCGAACTTTTACCCAAGCCAGAAGGGCAGTCGATAACGGCCCACCATGAGGACCTCTCTTCGTCGTCAGACAGCGACGAAGAAGAGGTCCATCGGCTGCGGTCCGATCGGGACCATTACCCAAAGTCCCAACACCCGTGCGCTGGCTGTGGGGCCAGCCACCCCAGGTCCGAATGCAAATTCCGCAACGCGCTCTGCCACGAGTGCGGGAAACGAGGCCACATCGGACGAGTCTGTAGAAGTCTCCTAGGATCCAGCCAGACCTCGAAGGGGGCCAACTATCACCAACCGACAGGAAACCGTCCTGTAAGGCGAGAACCAGTGAACCACTCCTACAGAAACCAAACCTTAAACCACCCCACGAAGCGAGAAGAGGCTCACCAAACTATTACTATTGGTTACGCCTCTTCCTTGGATGTGAAGAAAATCCGAATTAAAGTGGCCATCGAAAATCAGCCCTGCCAGATGGAAGTCGACTCAGGATCGTCTCTCTCGATGGTTTCCTGGAAGACCCTCAAGCAACTCATCCCTACTATCCGGCGTCAAGACCTCCATTCCCAAAGACTCATCCTTAAAGACTATGAGGGGAATAGGATTCCAGTCGTAGGAACCAGTCGAGTCCGCGTCACGTTCAAAAACCGCACAGTGTACTTACCCCTGACGGTGATCGACAAGGACCGGCCAAGCCTGTTAGGCCTCCAATGGTTCGCGCCACTCAGCATTGAAGTGGCAGGCATTAACCGAATCGGCGACAGTGACTGGGAAGAGGACCTCGTCCATGAATTCAGGGACGTCTTCGCAGAAAAGCTAGGCGAGTACAAGGGGACCCCAATTTCATTTAACCTTAATCCAAAAATAGCTCCCATCCGCCTTAAGCCTCGTTGAGTTCCATTTGCCCTAAAACCAAAAATCGATGAACAGCTTGATAAGTTAATAGCCCAGGGAGTGTTAGAGCCAACTGATCACTCTCCCTGGGAGACCCCAATCGTGACCCCCATTAAGCCGGATGGTTCAATTAGAATTTGTGGGGACTACCGAGCCACCCTGAACCACGCCCTACAGCAAAACGCATATCCGGTGCCGGTGGTGCAGCACCTCCTCCATTCCCTGGGGGGCGGAAAAGTCTTCGCTAAACTAGACTTAGGCATATCAGCAACTGCCGGTTGATGAAAAAACGGCACAGGCACAGACAATCGTGACGCACCAAGGTGCCTTTAAATGTACACGGCTCCAATTCGGAGTGAGTGTCGCCCCGGGGATCTTCCAGAGCCTGATGGAAAGACTATTACAAGGGATTAAAGGCATTGTCCCCTACTTTGACAATGTGTTAATTGCTGCCCCTACTTCAAAAAATTTAGGGGATCGTTTGAAATTGGTTCTCCAGAAATTCAAAGACGCAGGTCTTAAAGTGAAGAAAAACAAGTGTAAGCTGTGTACAGATCGTGTTGAATTTTTAGAGTATTTAATTGACAGTCAGGGCATTCACCCTACCGATAGCAAATTGAGAGCAATCAAAAATGCTCCCAGACCCCGGAGGCCGACCTCCAGGCGTTTCTAGGCCTTATCAATTTTTATAACGTATTCCTGCCGCACAAAGCAACTGTTGCTGAACCGTTACATCGTTTACTGGACAAAAAAGCAATTTGGGTATGGGGTAATAGAGAAGAGCAGGCGTTCCGTAATGTGAAAAAACTACTGAGTTCTGACGCTGTACTAATGCAGTACAATGAGACCTTGCCGTTAACTATCACGTGTGATGCATCGCCTTTCGGAGTGGGCGCCATTTTGAGCCACATATTGCCTAATGGTAGCGAAGCCCCTGTTGCCTATTTTTCAAAGACACTTTCAAAAACTGAGCGAAATTACAGCCAGATTGATAAAGAAGCCCTTGCAATTGTGTCTGCTGTCAAAAGATTTCATGAGTACGTGTACGGCCGGGCTTTTACTATAGTGACTGACCACAAACCTTTGCTGGGAATAATAGCGGGAGATAAGCCAACCCCCTATATATTATCTCCCAGAATGACTTGCTGGTCAGAATTCTTGGCTGCTTACAACTATCGGCTGAAATACCGCCCGGGGAAAGCCATTCCCCACGCTGACGCATTGAGCCGAGCACTGCTTCCAGAGACTATCGACGACCCCATGCCTACAGTGACAACGTTACAGATCGAGGCACTTCGTACACCACCATTAACCGCCCGTGATATCGCGAGAGAAACAAAATGCGACCCCGCCTTAACATGAGTCCTCAGTTGGGTGGAACGCGGATGGCCATTGGACCAAGTACCAGACGACTTCACACCATTCAAAAGCCGACAAACAGAGTTGTTTTCTCAAAAGGGCTGCATCATCTGGGGCAATAGAGTCATCATCCCAGAGCGACTCCAACAAGAAGTACTGAGAACCTTGCACGATGGCCACCCCGGCATCGTGCACATGAAAGCCCTCACACGAAGCGACGCATGGTGGCCAGGCATCGACAAGCAAATCGAGACGTGGGTCAAAGCTTGTCATAGATGCCAGGTAGTAAGCAACGCGCCACCAAAGGCAATCCCAACCGAATGGGAAACATCACGGGGACCTTGGTCCCGTATATATCTGGACTTTGCTGGGCCGACCAAAGGCCACACCTTCTTGTTAACTGTGGACGCCGACTCGAACTGGCTCGAAATCCACCGAATGAAGAATACGACAACCGAAGCGGTCATTAAGAAACTGGAGAGACTGTTTGCAACCCACGGATTACCAGACGTTCTGGTATCTGACAACGGGCCCCAATTTACCGCGCTGTCTTTTGAACAGTACCTGGCAGACCACAGTATTCGACATGCGCTGACTTCGCCTGCGCATCCTGCGGCCAACGGAAGGGCCGAGCGCATGGTACAATTCGTCAAGAAAACGCTACAAAAAGTGGACTATGACAACATCGAAGAAAAGATAAACCGAATCCTCTTTTTACAGCATATAACTCCGCACAGCGTCACCAACAAAACTCCCGCCGAGCTGCTAATGGGACAAAAGCTCCGCTCCCACCTCGACTGGTTACACCCAGCGTATGAACCGGAGAAACCACACGGATCCAGAGGCCGATGCTGTACATTCCAGGTAGGCGACTTGGTGTTCGCTAAAAATTTATCGGGTGATCCGTTGTGGGTAGAAGCGACTCTGGTCCGTGTAACAGGCCCGAGATCATACCTTGTATAATGCCTTGATGATAGATTATGGAAGCGCCATATCGATCAACTATGATCAAGGCTGCGGTCAGGGATCTCCGAATCCCCTGATAACCAAACTGAGGAGGGTGGGAGATACAGAGGAAGATGAACTTCGATTAGCAGAAAACCTTTTTGAAGGGAACGATAGCGGAACGGAAACTCGAGAAGAGGAATCAGGGATGGGAGTGAGCTCACCTCAGGGTGATACTGAAGATGTTGGTGACAACGAAAACTCGAACTCAGAGTCAGAGACACCCCTTTCACCAAACAACGCCCTACCTCAAAAAGAGTTCAGCCAAATACCGGGTGCACAACGAAAATCAAATAGACTAATGAAACAACCGTCCTACCTCAAGGACTATGTAACCGCACCCCGTAAACGGAACCCGGGGGGGGGGAAGGGGTGTTGTGAATGAATAAAAGTGTATTAATAAATGTATAATAAAGTTATCTTGAGCTTGAAGTCAAGTGCAAGGTTCTGGCCCTGCACTTCTGATCTGATTGGCCATTAACGAGCCGTTCTCATTAGTCAACGGAGCTAGCACTCCCAGGTTTTCATTGGTTAAATAGTTAATAAGTTGTCTATATAAGGAAGGCTGTTGCAGCCATTGTTTTGAGCTGTCACACCATGTAAATAAAGAGTTGAAGTTCACCTTCAGCGGCTCGTCTCCATTCTTTCTCGCCCATGCTCCAAACTTAACAATTTGTTTCTTCTGGAAAAGATATTTTATGTTACTACATCCTATGTTTTGTTTGTGTGTGTTAAAAAAAATTAATAAAGTGTGTTAAAAATAAATAAATAAATTCAACATGTTCTTCCCTACAATTTTACAATACCAATTTTACGCCATTTTTTTCAAGTATTTGCTATTCTTACAGCAGACCAGATTATCAAGCACTTAATGCAAATTGAAATCTAATTTGATAGAATTAAAACATTCTGCCCTCATGAGTAAAGGAAAAAACACATAAAATGATTTCAAAATGTATAAATGAATAGCTGAAATAGTGTACAAAAATAAAGCCTTACATATTAAAACAAGAAATTTTGCAGTAAATACTTTTTGTGTTTATTCAAAAGAACATATATATATATATATATGTCTCCATTTAAAAACAGTCTGAAAGCAGTTATTCAAAAACAAAACAACAAATTGCAAAATATTACAAAACGAGAACCAACAGATAAGACTGCAATGGAAATAAACCTTCTTTGGACAGATCTAGTCCTTTTGAATTCTAGGGAGCATCAACCTTTTTATTTGGCAAATGAAGGCAAATATACCTATAATGTTGCAAGATCCAATCTGAGTTTGTTACTGAGACCAGAGGTATTTTCTTCCAAGTTTTCAGATTCCTGGAGTCCTCCCTTGGGTTATTATTATTTATTATTGTTCTTAATTTGGCTTTGCTTTTTATATGTCCATATTTTATATGTTTATATGTTTTGTTTTTTTGCAGTGTTACAGAAGTTGTTTGCTGCTGCTTTCTCCCAAAATAATTGTGTTCCTTGTTCATCCACCCCCATTTTCCAGTCTGATCAACAGTCTGGAATTGCCAGGCAGTTCCTCATCCAAGGAACAGCCCTACTTAGAAAAATCAGTAATTAGCTAGCTGCTACTATATGCTGAAGCTATTAAGGTTTTATAAGCCAGCAAATTAAAATGATCCCACGTGCCCTGTTTTCTGTTATGTCTCATGTTAAGTACTTGCTTTATTCAGACCCTTGGGACAATAAGCAAAAGCTAACATGAATCATTAGCCATTCTGTTCATAGCCATTATGCAATAGGCATCCGGAATTTAAATAGTTTTCCTGTTTCAAGAATACATGCATATTTTGTCACACATTTCAATGCCAATCTGAAACAAGAAGTTGTATGGCTCTTAATTCTACTGACAACTCAAACAATGCAGTTGTATACAGTCAGATCTCTCAAAATCTATAAATACCACTGCCAGGCATGTTTCAAAGTCATATTCTTCTGTGATATATACTACTGAAAGCGAGAGGGGGAAGTCTATTAGAGGGTTATCATATGGTATAAATATTTCTCTCAAGCAATTAATAAAAAGAAACAAATATGCTGGTTTCTTTTAGAAGCCTTTTCAGCATCCTATTCAAAATTGAAGGACTAAAAAACCATAAGACATTTCAAAGGCACAAAGTGTAACCAATAACTATTCCCCTTTACAAGTGCTAAGAAATCATTGTTCACACACTCCAATTTCCCCCTTTACTGACAGTATGCTTACTTGGAGGAAAACAGCTGTGTAAGATAAGCTCTTCCTTCCTTCTCTTTATAAAGCCTTCTACATCTGCACACAAGTAATTCTTAAGTCTCCTTCAATTGGTGAATATTAACTTCACATATTTTGAAAAGGAAACATAGAATCAACATAGTTGAAATGTATTTCCGAGGTTATCAAGTCTTATTCCCTGTTTGATTCAAATTACCTACATCATCTCCAAACAATGACCATCCAGTTTCTTTAATAAATTTCTACTGAAAAAGAATTAAGTTCACATGACAATTTGTCCCATTGCACTGCAGCCTGCATTCATAGTCAGGCTAAACCTATCTTTGTGTTAAAATGAAAACCTGGTGGCTCTGTGGACACAACAAGGATGCTGTCTTAGCAATCAAGACAAGGGATTTGCCTTTGTCTTCTGAGATGTTTTGGCCTATAGCAGGGGTGTCAAACTGGTGGTCCGCAAGCCAGAAGCTTCATGGGTAGGCCATGCCTACCCCAGCTCCACAAATGGGAAAAACATCACATGACGACAACATGACATCACGAGTTTGACACTCGTGGCCTACAGTTTTAACGATCTCCCAATTAAGTTGTAAATAGGTGCAAGCTTGTTTAAACATCTGATAATAAAAAACTCCATGCTTTTGGACCTTGCACTAAACACTCGTGTCTCGCAGACATTCCCTAACTTTCAAGGAACTAGATAAGAAAACCATTTGATTTTTGTGTAGGTTTTTCAATTTTGTTTATCAGTTTTTCTAAGGTGTGCTCTTTGCTGGCAAGTTTTTCTGTTAGGCATAGGAAATTCTATTTTCCTGAAAGATGGTAATGAGGTTGGGGGTGAAGAAGAAAGCTGAGTAAGAAGTCTTTTGCTCATTCCAGTTCTGAACTATGGAGATTTTTTTTTAGGCTTCTCAGAAAGTGCGTGAGCCACCCACTCGATAAGAAAACTTGTCATCTTCCTCACATGACTTAAAGCATCTACAAAAGGAAGGAGGTCTTCTGTCAAGAAGTAGAAAAATAAAAGCTGGAGCCCTGCAAGTGTTTTACTGAAGCATTGTCAGCAAAATTCATGTTGCAAAGTGAGACATTTAACACAGGAGGTTCACTATGAATTGGATCTATCAGGTGGACCTCATCAAATTGTGACTAAAGCCAGGAGTTTCTGAGAAGGACAAGATGGGCTTTTTATTTTCCTTTTTTAAAAAATCACTCTATTTTGAAATGCTACAGTTTGCAATGAAATTTCACCCTAAAAATGTCAGGAAATCAAAATTCATGGTGCATTTGGACACAATTTATAGCAACAGAAACAGAATGCCCAAATGTAGCTCCAAAGTCATGTTGAAGTATTCGAACAATTTGGTCTGGTTGCCAGGACAGCACTCACCATCACTCTAACATTGCCATCAGACTAATAATTCACTTTAGGTACCCTTCTTGCCAGATTCTGTTTGTATACCTCCTCTATCAGGTGAGATAAGGTATGATATGAAGACTCCACACATACATTCCTATGCATTTTAGCCCTTTTCATCGTCTGGAAGCAACCTCGAAGGTCTAGTCCAATCTCCTGCTTAATGCAGGAGCCTTATACCATCCCAGTCAAATGGCTGCCCAGCCTATTTTTAAAAACCTTCATTAACGACTTAGATGAGGGAATAGAAGGGGAACTTACCAAATTTGCAGATGATACTAAGCTGGCAGGAATAGCTAACACCCAAGAAGATAGGCTCAAGATCCAGATGGATCTTGACAGACTAGAACACTGGGCCGTATCTAACAAAATGAAATTCAATGTAGAGAAAAGTAAAGTCTTACACTTAGGCAAGAAAATCCAAAAGTACACATACAGACTGGGTGAAACCAGGCTCAATAACAGTAACTGTGAGAGGGATCTTGGAGTCTTAGTGGACAACCAGCTAAACATGAGACAGCAGTGTGCAGCAGCTGCCAAAAAAGCTAATGCAATCCTAAATTGTATTAAACGGATACAATCAAGATCAAGGGAAGTACTAATACCACTTTATAAAGCCTTAGTAAGACCACACTTAGAGTACTGCATCCAGTTTTGTTCACCACATTATAAAAAAGATGTTGAGACTCTAGAAAAAGTACAGAGAAGAGCAACCAGGGTGATTAGGGGACTGGAGACTAAAACATATGAAGAACGGTTACAGGAACTGGGCTTGGCTAGTCTAGTAAAGAAAAGGAACAGGGGAGACATGATAGTGGTCTTCCAATATTTGAGGGGCTGCCACAGAGAGGAAGGGGTCAAGCTATTTTCTAAAGTGCCTGTAGTTCCAGACAAGGAATAATGGATGGAAGCTGAACAAGGAGAGATTTAACCTGGAATAAGGAGAAACTTTCTGACAGTGAGAACAATCAACCAATGGAACGGCTTGCCCTCAGAAATTGTGGGAGCGCCATCACTTGAGACTTTCAAGAAGAGATTGGACTGCCATTTGTCAGAAATGGTGTAGGGTCTCCTGCTTGGGCGAGGGGGTGGATTAGATGACAATGTTCCTTCCAATTCTGATTATCTGTTATCTGTTACCTCCAGTGATGGACCTCCTCCAACTTCTGGAGCAAGCACAACCCCAGGTGGCAAACTATTCCATTAATTAATTCTCTCATCAGGGAATTTCATCTGACTTCTAGTTGGCTCTCTAACAAGCTTTCACTCATTATGTCTTGTCCTGCCTTAAAGAATAAGCCAATCCCCTCATCTGTGTGACAGCCCCTCAATTAGTGGAAGGAATCATGCACACACACACACACACCCAATTCTTCTCTTCAATAGGCTAGACATATCTAACTCCCTCAACCATTTGTCATATGATTTAGCCTCCAGACCCTTTATCATCTTCTTCCCCTTCTCAGAACCTTTCAAATTTTAACCCCCGTCTTGTATCTGAAGATCAGCTAAACTGTCTGATTATTTTTAGCACATTCTGGCTTTACATGCAGAATTGTGATGCCCAGTTTATTGCAGCTTAGATTGCTGGTCTTCACGTTCCAAAACTGCTCTGACAGATAAGGATGGGATAGTCTAACACTTCTGCAGGCTAAAAGCCAGGGTCTTTTTCATTAATAATATGTTGAGAAATTTAGTAAGTGCTGTATGAAAAATTCTTCTTTGTGCTTTGTGACAGTGAGAACAATCAACCAGAAACCATTGATGGGTTTTTGTCCTCCCTAGAATGTTATACATTTATTTTGCAAGAAATGCTTTTCTTTCTGGCTTATTCTCTAGCACTGACTCTGTGTCCTTATATTTCAGGTCCAAAGCTGTAGCAACAAAGGAATGTTTCTTGAAGTATTGCATCTTGCTGTGTCATACATCATTGTAATAGCCTTCAAGATTTAGGAAATTTCCAGTGAATAGCTGTGAAGTTTTGGCACTTTAAAAAAGCAAATATTTATGGAGTAGCTGCTGTTCAACGGATACTGTCAACATGTTTCATTATTCTGTCAATAAGGGCTTTGTAGAGCCATACTATTTACTGCTTTTATTTTGGGTAGGGAGCAGGACCATTTTGCCTAATCCTATGTGATTTTATACAGTATATTGTGTGGGCTCCTTCTGGGTTCTGTCAGCCATGACCACTTGATGGCACAGTTATGTTGCAGCAAAAGTTCTCGGAGTTGATCAAGGATACCGAACAGAAAAATAAACATAGGAAGGTAGTGGGGTCGATAAATTGCATAAATTGTTGCAAGGTTGGCTAAGGAATTCTGGAAGTTGAAGTCCATAAGTTTTAAAGGAGCCATAGTTGCCCACTCCTGACCTAGATTGTTAAAGTGCTCACATACAAAAAAGTACAAACCCACTCCCCATGTATTCCAAGTAGAAATGCTGAAAGGATACTGCTGATTGTAATTGATGACATGTGGCTGCACAAGGTGAGCAATCTATGCAACTGGTTCGTACAGTTGGAAAGGTAAACGTCTCTGCCTCCCTCCTTCTTGACAGCACCGGTACCTGCTGCCCACCTACTATATTATCGTCCCAGCTCTGTGTTTCATTACCAGATTAGAACTGAGGAAGATCTCATTTGGAAGACCCTCAAGTTTTGAGTTCTTCCCTAACCAAGAGTACTCTAGAAATATTGGGATTGAAGCTATTTGATTTGAAATTGCTTGCTTGGAATTCCAAAAGCTGCATCTGGAAGAGTTTGGGAAAAGTTCATTACGCCAGAACCAGATACATGGCAAGTCATCATTCACCACTTTCAGAATCACTAATGTGCAATATATTTAAACATATCAATCTTATGTGTCTAATTAACCAGCTTGTTACTTCTGTGATATTCTTTTAAAATCAAATCTAAAATCAAATCTATACCCAGCCATTCCATTGTCTCTCCATCGTTGCTACTTTTATGAAGGACTTGGTACTCTGAGCTTGATTGGTTTTCTGCAGATGTTTTGTTACTCAGCTAGGTAACATCTGCAGTGGGGTTTGCATTCTGTTTATATAAAGTAGCTTTCCCTGTTAGTATTAATGAGGTGATGTTTTCTCCTTGATAGTTCTTTGATTAAGTATTGTTCATTGCTCGATGGAATCATAGTAGTGGAAGGGAGCTTGGGCGGTCTTGAATTAGACCACTCAAATGTATAAACACGAGTTTTCTACATTCATGTATCTTAGATGCTCTCAGACTTTATCCCTACTCTCTGCACCAGTTATATGAAGGAAGGCTAGAGAAACAACAACAGTGGGGCCTAACTTGTATGAACCTCACTGGGTTCATTGCCCTTTATAAGTTTGAGGGCATCTACAAGAGTACCCCTACTTGTATTTGGGTGCCAGGTACAAGAAACCAGGAGCCAGGTTTCAAAAGTATTATGAGTTAATTAATTAATTAATTCTCTCGTCAGGAACTTTCTCCTTACTTCTAGGTTGGATCTTTAACAAGCTTTCACTCATTATGTCTTGTCTTGCCTTAAAGAATAAGCCAATCCTCTCATCTGTGTGACAGCCCCTCCAGTAGTGGAAGAGAGTTATCATGCACCCCCTCCCCCAATTCTTCTCTTCAATGGGCTAGACATATCTAATTCCCTCAACCATTTGAGAGTTTATATAGTTTATATAGTACTATGAGTACTATACATGAGAATATGAATTACTAATGGCCATGGCAAATTGACACTAGATAAGAGTCCAATGGAATTCATAGCTGGACTTAAATCTCTTGTGAGATAGCAGTGACTCCAAACTGATGGTGCATTGGACTCCACCCTTAGGTTTAGCCTGGTCATCCCCTACATCAGACCTCCTATGCATTTCAAACAACGTTTATCCAAGTTTTGAAACCAACTGTGGGATAGAGGCATTTCCTTTCTGCAGGATTTCAGTCTCAACTAGTTGGCTTTGAAAGCAAGAAGGTGAATGTGTGTTGACTTCATGACTGGGTATGTCTTAAGACTTATTAAATCTTAGGAAAGGGCGTCCTTAGAGCCATTTTCTTAAAGGAGAATTTGCAGGAGAATTGATTGAAAGGGGTGTTCAGGTAACAGTTAGAAAATAAGCTTTTGGGACATCTTCATTTCATAACAGTTTCTGAAAGTTAGGATTAACCACTATAGAAAAAGCCAAGGCTACTGAAAGAGCTACACTTCAAGTGCAACCCTGTAAATCTCATGAGAAGGGCAGGATATAAATTTCAGTCAGATGCAAATAAATATTGAAATAAAGCATTTCCTTTCTCACAGGCTCACTGTGACATACAGTAAATGACAATGGATAAAGCCACACACACCCAAACTCCCAAGATAATAGAACAAAGGCTGTGAAAGAGCAGAGTCTACAGAGGTTACAGGATATCTCATGTGTGTGTGTTTAAATTGTCTATTCTAATTTTCTGAAATATTTAAAAGAATTTATATTTGTGTAAATCAAGGCCTTCTTAAATTCCTTTCATTCATCCATTTGCACTTCCATCCTGACCAGTTTAAAAGAAGCAGATTTGGGAAGCTCACAGCAGGGTTAAGTAAAAAAGAGATCAAGAACCTCTATGGCAAAAGAGATCTCCTTACATCCCTGGTATCAATAGCTCATATGGAGAGGTGTCCAAACAGGCAGTCCTGATTTAGCAGCCATAGTTGGGATGGGCAACTTGGTCGTTAAATGAAGCGGCTGCTATGTAAAACCACAACTGTGCTTGTGCTCTTACTTCTGCTTTGCTTTGCTGACCATTGAAGATCATAAGTTCAAGTATTGTCTCCAAAGTTACTTTTTCCTTCAAGGCAGTTGATCAACATTGGAGATATATTTAATTAGTGTTGAGCAGAAATAGAGTGGTAACCTATTTTCCTCAACTTTATGAAGACTTTTAATTTACAGTTTTCCTTTTAATGAAATATTATTGCTCTATGGTTTTTTCTATTGCTTTAGGTTATAAATAAAGGTCAATATTAAAGAGTGACAACAGAAAGGACATTTAATTTTTTCTCTCAGCAAGAGTTTTTTGAGGAAAAGTTCTCCCATCACATCTATTTTAAGCATACAACAACACCCTTGGTAGAGATTATTAACTTCATAGATGAGCAGAGTTTTGTATTTGAGCCTTTTAAAACCGTCATATACGGGAAACTTCCGGTTTGCAAGCTTGCGGCGGCGGCAGGGATTCGCGACCGCGCGATCCCTGCTGCGTTCGCCGCCAAGGTTCCC
>BHEV01017800.1:0-21520 GCA_004319985.1 Emydocephalus ijimae | reverse complement strand
CCAGGAAACCATCGAGAGAGACGATCCTGAGTCGACTTCCATCAGGCAGGGCTGGTTTTCGATGGCCACTTTCACTCGGATTTTCTTGACATCCAGGGAGGAGGTGTGACCAATCGTGATAGTTTGGTGAGCCTCTTCTCGCTTCGTGGGTGGTTTAAGGTTTTGTTTCTGCAGGAGTGGTTGTTCCATTGGTGGTTCACTGGTTCTCGCCTTACAGGACGGCTTCCTGTCGGTTGGCAATAGTTAGCCCCCCTCGAGGGCTGGCTGGGTCCTATTTGGCTTCTACAGACCTGTCTGATATGGCCTCGTTTCCCACACACATGGCAGAGCACATCGAGGAATTTACATTCTGATCGGGGGTGGCTTGCCCCACAATCAGTGCAATGGTATTGAGATTTCTGGCGTTGGCCCCATTCGGACCGCAGTCAATGGACCTCTTCTTCGTCGCTGTCTGACAACGAAGAGAGGTCCTCGTGGTGGGCCATTGGAAGCTGCCCTTCTGACTTAGGTGAAATGTCGTGGGTTGGTTGGTGAACCGGGGCACGGTTGCGGCGCATT
Source organism: Emydocephalus ijimae (assembly GCA_004319985.1). Lineage (NCBI taxonomy): Eukaryota > Metazoa > Chordata > Lepidosauria > Squamata > Elapidae > Emydocephalus > Emydocephalus ijimae. Next base: position 20,962 of record BHEV01017800.1, on the reverse strand, counting down.
CGGGCAGCCGACTTCCTGGTTGCTTCTGCTGCAGTAGCTTCAGCGATAGCATCGGCAAGGCTGATGTCGCCTTTCGCCATCAACTTGCTTTGGATGTGTGGTGTATCCAATCCCAGAACTATTCTGTCTGTTAAAGCTTCTTCGAGGTCGGCAAACCCACATAGGCCTCCCAGATTCCGGAGATCCGCTATGAAATCAGCAACACTTTCACCCTTCTGTTGACTTCTTTGATAAAATTCATGCCTTCTGACGAGCGTTGGAACGATCGGTGCATAGTGGGCCCTCAGTAGAGGTTCGAGGACATCCCAGTCCATAGATTTCACTTCTGCCGGTTTCGCTAGTGCCTTGGCCATCTTGAATACGGTCGGCCCGCAATGCGTTAGGAATACTGCCCGTTTCTTTCCAGTAGTGGCATCCTTCAAATTGTTGGTTTCCAAGAACATTTGGAAACGATCCATATAGGAGTCCCAGTCTTCTTGCGCTGGGTCGAACGGAGCGGGTGGTATGAAGCCAATGGACATGGTTCCGCCGTTGTGCGTTTCAGCCACGTGCTCGGATATCGTTCTTTGTTGTTCAGTCAGCTCTGACGTCTCCACATCCCACCTTCGTCGCCAGTGTTAAGTTCTGAGCGTGGGCGCAAAGAATGGAGACGAGCCGGTGAAACGGTGAACTTCAAAACTCTTTATTAACATGGTGTGACAGCTCAGCTCAATGGCTGTAACGGCGCTCCTTATATAGGCAACTTATTATATATTCAACCAATGAAAACCCGGGAGCGCTAGCTCCGTTAACCAATGGGAGAGGCTCGTTAATGGCCAATCAGATTCACCTGAACGGACCAATCTGATGTCGCCATTAACGGCCAATCAGAAGCGCAGGGCCAGAACCCTGCACTTGACTTCAAGCTCTTGATAACTTTATTAACACATTTATTCATTCACAACAACTAGTATAGTCAATCTTTTTAAACTTTTTTTATCCAAAAATTGCTCAGCCATTAAAAAAGGGTTACTCTACTAGTATTCTGTACTGAATGTTATATCCATTAAATTGTGGGTGTCTGTTAAATCAAGATTTTACTGCAAATGATGCAATTTTATCTATATTCAGAATGATACAAATGGCATAAATTGACACAATTTATGAAAATTTGGATTTAACAAGACACCTTTTACACTGAGCCATTAAATCAAGATTTTATTATCATTTATAAAGTTCTTCATTTGACACTCATTGGCATTATATGCAAGGAAGGTATAATGTAGCTAATATAAACTGTGATTTGTTAGCAAGGATGATCAATTATAGTTTGAGTCTGATTTTAACACTTTTAGTGTTAATAATAAATTTTTAATCTGAAAAGGCCTCTAAAACTGGGCCTCAGAAATGCAGTCTTGATGAGCAATTTTTTAAAAAAAAAACCTCTCAGATTTAGAATTCAATCTTTATGTGTAAGAATACATTTCCAAATGTTTTTCTGACATTCCAGGTGATTGACTTTTTATCTTCTCATGAATTCCATTCTTGTTTTATCATCACTGTATAATAACAACTTCTTTTTTTTAAAAAAAATCCCTGTATATTAAAAAATAAAATGCAACTCTATAAGGACTTTTTAATTAAAATTTTATTAGGATACATACACCAAAGGCAAGTGTGTTGCAAATTTTTATTTTGTGCAAGAGAGATCCCATGTTCCTAGATCAATTTGCATAGATGGATGCTATTCTCTAACTTCCTACAGTATGAAAACATAGCAAAATCAATCTGGGAAACAATGAAACAAGCCAGGATGAAAACCAAAGACCAAATCCTTTACAGGTGATGTCAGGAGTTATTTGGAACACGGTCTGAATTATGTTCCAGAGAAAAACAGTCCAAAAGTAGAGAGAGGGCTATTTCAAATACAAAAATTTTGTTCACCCTATGCTTAATTATTTTTCTTTATATTACCTAAAACATTTTTCAGAGTTGGTTTCTGGTAAAACACTCGTATATAGATTAAATAGGATGAGGGCTAGAACCTGAGGTGTAACCTGCCAGTTCTGACAGGTTCCGGAGAAACAGTAGTGGAAATTTTGACTAGTTCAGAGAACTGGTAAATACCACCTCTGGTTGACCCTACCCCCATCTATTCACTGCCTCCTGAGTCCCAACTGATCGAAGTTCCAGCTGATCGGCTGGGTCTTCTTTTGTTGCCCTGCACAGGAGAACAGAGCTGGAAAGCAGGTGAGTGAGGTGGGGAGGGAATGGAGATTTTACAGTATCCTTCCCCTGTCATGCCCACCAAGCTACACCCACCAAGCCATGCCCCACCTCCCAAGCCACACCACACCCACCAAGCCATGCCCACAGAACCAGGAGTAAAAAAAAATTGAATACTACCACTGGCTAGAACTGATCCCTGTAACAAGCCATTCTTAATGGCAAAAAATTTACTAGTGATGCCTCCCACAGAAACCATGACATATCAGTTTTTTAACATGTTCTCCGGAAGGCTTGCTAGTTTATGATACGGAATAGTTTCCTTCAGCTTGACCATCAAACCATCAACCCAACAAAATCACTTTCAGGAATGCAGCTGTCCACAAAATATGAAGCCACCTGAATAGAATCAGGACAGGCCATACTAGAACTAAGGCAAAGCTCTTTAAGTGGGGAATGGCTGAGAGACCGCAATGCAACTGTGATGGCCCCAGAATGACGTATAACACATACAGTTCAAGAATGTCTCCTCAGGAAATTTCAAGGCCACCTGAGATGATCTCACCATTGCCACACCAAAAGCAGTTAAATGGTTAGCTTCTTTAGATATTGAATTATAACATCTATCCTGTTGCAATTCTTTGGCTCCATGTCGTGGTGATCTTGATCTTGGCTGTGGTGGCACAGTAGTTAGAGTGCAGTACTGCAGGCTACTTCTGCTGACTGCAATTTGGCAGTTTGAATCTCATCAGGCTCAAGGTTGACTCAGCCTTCCATCCTTCAGCGGTTGTTAAAAATGAGGACTCAGATTGTTGGGGCTAATAGGCTGACTCTGTAAGCAGTTTAGAGAGGGCTGTAAAGTACTGTGTAGCGATATATAAGTCTCAGTGCTATTGTTATCTTATTATGATTTTATCTTAATATAAAATCATAAGATAACAATAGCACTTAGACTTATATATTGCTGCACAGTACTTTACAGCCCTCTCTAAACTGCTTATAAAGAGTCAGCCTACATTGTATTGTCCACATATCTCACATAAATATGTTTGTGGATCCTTTATTTAAACTAAATTTGTATATCAGTGATTACATGAGCTCTGTAGATGCCATACGCTAAATAAATAAAAAAACTTAAACATTACCTATGGATTTTTTTTGTACTTCCAATTATTTTTCTTAGAAGAATAGCACTAGCAATAGCACTTAGACTTATATACCACTTTACAGTGCTTTACAGCCCTCTCTAAGCAGTTTACAGAGTCAGCCTATTGCCCCCAACAATCTGGGTCCTCATTTTACCAACCTTGGAAGGATGGAAGGCTGAGTCAACCTTGGACCAGGATTGAACTGCTAGCACTTGGCAGAATTAGCCTGCAACACTGCATTCTAATCACTGCGTCACTACAGCTCTTTAGGGATGGATAAAGACTAGTAATAAACTCAGCTCTCTTTTGACGAGATGTAGCAGTTTGGAAGCCTCAGTTGGCTCACAGAGGGGAGTATAACTCTAAATAAATCTGTGGCCTGTTGGGATTTGTTAAATTCTGCGCATGGGCGCAAGGATTGGAGACGAGACGATGAACAGTGAACTTCAACTCTTTATTTAACATTCTGGAACAGAGCAAAAACTACGGCAGCAATAGCCCTTTTTATCGGCAAGCTGCTGATCAAATAACCAATAAGAAACGGGAATGAGAAGGGCCCACTAATAGCCAATCAGATTCTCCTGAACGGACCAATCAGATGTCACTATTATCGGCCAATCAGAAGTGCAGGGTCAGAACCCTGCACTTTTCTAAAGGTTTTAATAATCTTTATTAAGCACTTTTATTAATTCACTTTTTATTAATTCACAACACCCCTTCCCCCCGGGTTCTGTTTAAGAGGTGTGGTGACATAATCTTTGAGATAGCCAGGTTGTTTAGATTGTCTGTTAGATTTTCGCTGTCCCCCCGGTACTTGTTTATAATCTTGTTTGGGCAGGACGTTTTCTGGCGAGTAGGGTGCCTCCGGTCCTTCATTTAAAAACTTGGTGCCGCTAATGTCCTCATTGTCCTCTTGACTTTGTGGGCTTGCTTCTGACGAGGTGTCTCTTTGAGGTAAGTCCACCACCCTCTCTGATTCTTCCGAATGCTCACTTCTTCCACTCGTGCTTTCTGCCGTTTCGAACTCGGTCTCCTCGGCATCTCCTCCCCCCTCAGTTTGGAAGTTACCGGAGTCTCAGAAACGAGGTTGCAGCCTTGAACGCAGCTGATCAATATGGCGCTTCCATATTCTTCCGTCGTGACTTTTTACTCGGCATGACCTGGGTCCTGTGACTTGGATTACAGTTGCCTCGACCCACAAGGATCGTCAGAAAAGTTTTTAGCGAAGACTAAGTCGCCTATCTGGAATTCGTGGCATTTCCCACTGGATCTGTGTGGTTTTTCTGGTTCGTACGATGGGTGTAGTCGGTCAAGGTGGGAGCGGAGTTTTCGTCCCATTAACAATTCGGCCAGAGTCTTGTTGGTGACACTGTGCGGAGTGATGTGTTGAAGAAGGAGTATCCGGTTAATCTTATCTTCGATATCGCCATATTCCATTTTATGTAGGGTTTTTTTTGACGAATTGTACCATGCGCTCGGCTCTTCCATTGGTCGCAGGATGCGCCAGCAAAGTTAGCACATGGCGAATACCACGGTCTGCCAAATACTGTTCAAAAGAAAGCGGTAAAAGGTAAACTGGGGCCCGTTGTTGGATATCAGAACGTCTGGCAGTCCATGGGTTGCGAATTATCTGTCCAATTTCCTGATGATGGATTCGGTTGTGGTACTTTTCATTTCATGGATTTGAAGCCAGTTTGAGTAGGCATCCACCGTTTCTAGGAATGTGTGTCCTTTAGTAGGTCCCACAAAGTCAATATGAATACGGGACCATGGTCCCCTGGGTGTTTCCCACTCCGTTGGGGTTGCTTTTGGTGGGGCATTGCTAACTTCCTGGCATTTGCAACAAGTCTTTACCCAGGCCTCGATTTGCTTGTCGATACCTGGCCACCATGCGTAGCTTCGTGCGAGCGCCTTCATGCGCACTATGCCGGGGTGGCCTTCATGCAAGGTTTTCAATACCGCTCCTTGCAGCCGCTCTGGGACGACGACTCTATCCCCCCAATTTATTCAGCCTTTCTGGGAAAACAGTTCCATCTGTCAATTCTTGAAAGGACTGAAGTTGTCAGGGATTTGATCCAATGGCCATCCTCGCTCGACCCAGCTAAGAACTCGCGCCAAAACGGGATCGCATTTGGTTTTGATCGCGATATCTTGAGCTGTCAGCAGTGGTGATTGAAGTGTTTCAATCTGGAGCTTCGTGACGGTTGGAGCTGGGTCGTCAACAGTTTCAGAAAGTGGTGCACGGCTTAGTGCGTCAGTGTGGGGGGTGGCTTTCCCCGGGCGGTGTTGCAGTTTATAATTATATGCAGCCAAGAATTCCAACCAGCGAGTCATTCTGGGAGATAATATATAAGGGGTTGGCTTGTCCCCCGCTATAATCCCCAGCAAAGGTTTGTGGTCAGTGACTACAGTAAAAACTCACCCATAAATATATTCATGAAATCGTTTAACAGCAGAAACGACAGCAAGAGTCTCTTTATCGATTTGACTATCGTTACGTTCAGCTTTTGATAGTGTTTTTGAAAAGTAGGCAATAGGGGCTTCACGACCGTTTGGTAACACATGGCTCAGAATGGCACCCACTCCGAATGGTGATGCATCACATGTAATCATTAAAGGCAAAGTCTCATTATACTGCATCAAAACAGCGTCTGAAGTCAATAAGTTTTTTACTTGTCGGAACGCGTGTTCCTCTCGGTGTCCCCAGACCTAGGTTGCCTTTTTGTCCAACAGACAATGTAGGGGCTCGGCTACGGTCGCTTTGTGGGGCAGGAACACGTTGTAGAAATTGATAAGGCCCAANGGGGCCTTGGAGCGTTTTTGATTGCCCTAAGCTTGCTATCGGTGGGGTGAATGCCTTGTTTATCGATTAAGTACCCCCCAAATTCTACCTTATCCGTACACAGTTGACACTTATTTTTTTTTACTTTAAGGCCAGAGTCTTTAAATTTCTGGAGAACAAACCTCAGGCACTCCCTTAGTATTTCTCTAGTTGGAGCAGCAATTAAAATGTCATCAAAATAAGGTACAACCCCTTTTATACCCTGTAGTAGTCTCTCCATCAAGCTCTGAAAAATTCCTGGGGCCACGCAAACTCTGAATTGGAGTCGGTTGCACTTAAATGCACCTCAGTGCGTAACGATCGTCTGTGCCTCTGCCGTTTTTTTGTCTACAGGCAGTTGTTGGTATGCCTGTGCTAAATCCAATTTAGCGAAGACTTTTCCACCCCCCAGGGAATGGAGAAGGTGTTGTACCACCGGTATCGGGTAAGCGTTCTGCTGAAGGGCATGATTCAGGGTGGCTCAGTAGTCCCCACAAATTCTTAATGATCCATCCGGCTTGATGGGTGTTACAATTGGTGTTTCCCAAGGAGCGTGGTCAGTTGGTTCTAACACACCCTGGGCTATTAATTTATCAAGCTGCTTGTCAATCTTTGGTTTAAGGGCAAGTGGAACTCGACGAGGCTTAAGGCGGATGGGAGCTACTTTGGGGTTAAGGTTAAATGACATCGGGGTCCCCTTGTACTCGCCTAATTTCTCTGTAAAGACATCCTGGAACTCCCAGATGATGGCCTCTTCCCAGTCGTCGTTGTTGGTTCGGTGAATGCCGGCTACTTCAATTCCAAGTGGGGCGAACCATTGGAGGCCTAACAATCTAGGCCGATCCCGGTCGACTATGGTCAGTGATAGGGATGCAGTACGATTTTTAAATGAGACACGGACTTGGCTGGATCCAACGACTGGAATTCGATTTCCCTGATAGTCCTTAAGTATGATTCTTTGGAATCTGAGGTCTTGCCGCCGGACGGTGGGGATTAATTTTTTAAGGGTCTTCCAGGAAACCATCGAGAGGGACGATCCTGAATCGACTTCCATCATGCAGGGCTGGTTTTCGATGGCGACCTTCACCCGGATCTTCTTGGCGTCTAATGATGAGGCGTGACTGATTGAAATGGTTTGGCATGCCTCTCCCCGCTTCGTTGACTGGACTAGTGGTTTGTTTCTGTAGGAGTGGTTGTTCCATTGGTGGGTTAAGTTTTCTCGATTCACAGGACGACTTCCTGTGGGCTGGCGGTAGTTGGTCCCCCTCTGAGGTGGGTTGGAACCTTGCTTGCTTCTACAAACTCTTCCAATGTGACCTCTTTTCCCGCACACATGGCAGAGCGCGTCGAGGAATTTGCAGTCTGATCATGGGTGGTTTGCCCCACAACCAGCGCGTTGGTACTGCACTCTCTGGTTACGTTGATGGCGTTGGTCTCGTTCAGACTGGAGCCGGTTGACCTCCGGTTGACCTCCTCCGATTCGAGGTCCTCGTGGTGGGCTGTCGTTGCCTGTCCCTCCAGGTGAGGTGAAATTTCGCCGGCGAGTTGGCGGAGTGGGGCATGGGTGTGGCACATTCGTGCAGCCGACTTCCTGGTTGCTTCTGCTGCAGTAGCATCAGCGATGGCATCTGCAAGGCTGATGTCGCCTTTCGCCATCAGCTTACTCTTCACGTGCGGTGCATCTAATCCCAGAATTATTCAGTCTCTCAGGGCCTCTTCGAGGTCGGCGAACCCGCAGAGGCCTCCCAAATTCTGGAGATCCACTATGAAATCTGCAACGCTTTCTCCCTTCCGCTGATCTCTCTGATAAAATTCATGTCTTCGAACAAGCGTTGGTATGGTCGGTGCGTAATGGGCCCGTAGAAGGGGCTCGAGGACGTCCCAGTCCATAGACTTCACCTCAGCCGGTTTGGTTAGTGCCTTGGCCATCTTAAACACGGTTGGCCCACAGTGAGTTAGGAATACCATTCGCTTCTTTCCGGTAGTGGCATCCTTCATGTTGTTGGTCTCCAGAAACATCTGGAATCGGTCCATATATGAGTCTCAGTCTTCTTGTGCCGGTCGAATGGAGCAGGTGGTATGACGCTGCTAGACATGGTTCAGCTGTTGGTCCATCTTCAGCCACGTGCTCTGTTTGGCGCTCTGTAGTGCTCAGTCAGCTCTGACATCTCCAAATCCCATCCTCGTCGCCAGTGTTAAGTTCTGCGCATGGGCGCAAGGATTGGAGACGAGACAATGAACAGTGAACTTCAACTCTTTATTTAACATTGTGGAACAGAGCAAAAACTATGGCAGCAATAGCCCTTTTTATAGGCAAGCTGCTGATCAAATCACCAATAAGAAATGGGAAGCGTTAGTTCCCTTAACCAATGAGAAGGGCCCACTAATAGCCAATCAGATTCTCCTGAACGGACCATCAGATGTTGCTCTTATCGGCCAATCAGAAGTGCAGGGTCAGAACCCTGTACTTTTCTAAAGGTTTTAATAATGTTTATTAAGCACTTTTATTAATTCACTTTTTATTAATTCACAACAGGATTGAAGCTGGCTCTCCTAATCCCACACTTAACTAATTTTAGATATTCATATGTCACCTATGACCGAGTTAAGTATGTAATGACCAGCTTATGCTTATTAGCAGTCATTAACGAATGAACTAAAAATACTTTAAAATTACCATATCTTGTGGCAGTCCACAGTTCCATAAATTAATGAGTTTGATTTTTCAGAGAAGCATATATTTTAAAAACAGTTCAAAATTTTCTGCTTTCACAGTACTCTGAGAAAGAATAAACAAAACTGTGTTGAAATAAAGCATTGCCACATATGACATGCAATTTTATAAGCCTTATTATCCCAAAGGTGCTTTTTTCAAGAGGCCACTGGACTTTCTGGTTTTCCTTTGAAGACATTTCACTTCTCATCCAGGAAGCTTCTTCAGCTTTGACTGGATGGTGGGGAATGGAAGGATTTTTACTCCTTGCCAAACAGCTGGTCATTTGCATTCTTTTCTCAAAATGAAGTGCAAATGGTTCCTGTAGTCTGCACCAATTCTGGAAATTGGTTCCTACTTCTGCACCATTGGAAGGGTGTTCATCTCAAAGTGCATTGCTAAATATCTATGGAGATTCTCAGTCATCCAGGTCAAGGTTGTCTCAAAAGTGGTTTTTTCAAGAGGCAACTGGACTTTCTGGTTTTTCTTTGTAGTGTGCAATTTTTCTGGAAATTGGTTCCTACTTCTGCACCATCATCTCAAAGTGCATTGCTAAATACCGTGTTTCTCACATAATAAGGCCGGGTCTTATTTTTTTTTGACCCCCGAAAAAACGGCTAGGCTCTCTTTTCGGGGGTGACTTAATTCCCCCCTTTGCATCCTTGGGTGGGTGAGCACGGCCCTGGTGGGATGAGCAGAGGGTCTGACAGGGAGGTGCTCGCTGCCCACCAGGACTGCGCCAGAGCCGTGTGGGCTGGGCAGAGCCAGAAAAGTGAGCCGCGGGTGCGTGCGTGCCTCCTCCTGCCCCTTGTTCCCAAATCTTGCCCGGAGGAGTCGGTCAGAAGTGGCATGGGTAGGCTGGCCATGGAGGCGCTCGGTGCAGGTGCCTCCAAAGGCGGGAAGGATAGGCTGGCGGGCGCTAACTTCGGTCGTTCTCCCCGCGTCGAGCTAAGGGTGGTGGCTGTTTCCACTGCGAGCAGCTCGGACCCGCTGCTGCTGCTCCGCAGCCACCTGCCTGGCCTTTCTTTGAGGTGGAAGAGCTCGCTGGGCTGAAGGAACCAGCGCATCAGAGGCGCGCACTGTAGGGAGGCCAGGGAGGAACCGAAGAGGCCCTGGGAAATTAGCCTCCCCACGTGGGGTTGGGTTGCCCTCTCAGGCAGGGGAGGCTTTGTAAAATAATTCGCTTTACTTTCGAAAGCAAAGGGAAGAAGGGAGCGCCTGAAGCCAAGTGTCTCCTCAGGGCTCCGGTTGCAGGGAGGAGCCCTGACTGGCCGCATGTGGCTGCGCCAAATGCCTAACGCCGTGGCAGCAAGGGAGAAGGGAAAGCAATGGTGGAAGGTTTCCTGATATGAAGTGCCCCACCAACGCAGGCAGCACCATATCCGGGCATGCAACAAAAATACTTCCTAAGGGCAAGCCCTCCCCTGCTATTTCCCCCCCCCGTTTTGCATGTTTAATATGGGCCTTAATTTGGGGGGAGGGGCTTAATTTGATTTTATGCCAATAAACCATGGTGGGGCTTCCTATTGGTGGAGGCCGTATTGTTGGAGAAACACAGTATCTATGGAGATTCTCAGTCATCCAGGTCATGGTTGTCTCAAAAGTGCTTTTTTCAAGAGGCAACTGAACTTTCTGGTTTTTCTTTGAAGAGTATAAATTCTTCCATTTCCCCACCATCCAGTCAGAGCTGAAGAAGCTTCTAGAATGAGAAGTGAAATGTCTTCAAACCATGACCTGGATGACTGAGAATCTCCATAGACATCAAGCCTTCTTATTAATTTTTAAAGACTTGTCATATATACATGTATGCTTCCTGTACATTGAAGAACTGTCAGAGCATTTTATCTGAATTCCCTTTTTCACAATCAGCTTTCCACATCCAAGGTATTGCTTGGTGAAGGAATCTCTCCAACAGTGCGATCACCTGAAATGATTCCAATGTTGGAGAGATTCAATCCCGACTGTGTACAAAAATGCATTTTTGATCTGATCTGAAAAATGCATTCTTCCATGTGTGTGATTGCTTCCTTCGTTATCATGTTTAAAGGGGCATTCTCATCTCCAAACAATGAAGTCAGTGTCTTACAGCAGAGTTACAAGTGTCAGGACATAGAGCTTTCATGGATGAAACTTTATGATGTGATCCATTCCTTAAAATTAATCTTAAAGATTAAGATTAATTTAAACAATAATAATCTTGTAGACTCTTCGGAATCTGAAACAATTCTGTAACTTGTGATGTTTTGCTGTTGCTTTAATAGCATATCTCTGTAAGCATGGCACTGCATGTCTGTTGTATGACATATATCGGTCACTAAAGGGTGCAGAGACACTCCATTTGCAAAAAACCATGCAAGGAAAGCATCCCTCTCTCTTTTTTTCCTGGTGCCTGTTGAGCCCCCCAACCCATCCCCCACCCTCATCAACCCCCAACCACCATACCACCAGAAGCTACCTGGAAGTCTTGTAAAGAAAAGACTCTGCAGAAAAACTAATTTCCTGGTCTCACCCCTTAGCGTTTTTCTGTGTCATCTCTGGTGTCATTTTTTTTTTCTTTCATTCATGCTCTAGCCGTGGGGCTGAATGCCAATGAGTGACCTGATGCAGCTTGGATTGGTCCTTTGCAACCAATTTCTTCAGGGTACCAAATAGTTGACTCACCCCTTTTTTTTTCTTTTTTTCTTCTTCTCTTTTTTGTAATCTCATATATGGTCGGGTCAACCAATTACACATATCGGTTTGATAGGAAGCATGGCTATGCTTAGAAAGATATCAAACCTGGTATACAATTTATATACAGTTAAAAAAAAAGACTGCAAATCTTGTTGCATAGGGGCACTGGAATTGGGTAAATACAGGGTTCCAATTGTAAAGAGGTAGTCAGTACAAACTCCATGGGCCTCTTGAATGACTCTGAAACTCTTACAACACTGCTAGTCTGTGTTTTTGGAGAAGCCCTTGGAAAAGAGATGCAGAGAAGGGAAAAAGTGGGGACAATTTTTTTAAAAAGTTTGGTTCTGATTTTGTAGACAATGCGGGTAGTCCTCAACTTATGACTACGGTGGAGCCCAAAATTTATGTTGCTAAGTGAGACATTTGTTAAGTGAGCTTTGCTCCATTTTCTGGCCTCCATTGTTTTTTTTTTGAACAAAGTTTTTATTTTTACAACAAACATATGAACAAAACATAAAAACATAAAACCATCTTTCAATTATAGACATACAGTGTGTCAGTTGGTTATAATCTTTTGTGCTATCCTTTTTTTACCATTACTCACAAGTTATATAAATTCTCACCTTATTGATCTAGCTTGTGCTTATATAATATCAATTATTAAACATTCATTTGACTATTTTTCCATCATTTTATACGAGATTTTCTAATTTTCATTATGATTTAATCTTATACATTCATCCAATGGTTATATATTTTATATTGTATTCTATGTCGATCTATTAACTTTTATTGTAAGGCTTACTAGTCTATTTCTTTACCATGTCTTTTTATCTAACCATTGATAAAATAAATCCCATATCATATAAAATTGTTTATCCTCTTATTCTCTAATTTCAAATGTCAATTTACTCATTTCAGCACAGTCCATGATTTTCCTAATAATTTCCTCCTGCATAGGTATTTTTTTCATTTTTCCAATTCTTAGCAAATACAATTCTAGTCTCTGTTAAAACATTTACAATCAAATATTTCAATTCTTTACAATATATTTCCAGTATAATTCCCAATAAAAATATCTCAGGTTTAATGTCCATGTGCTATTTTCATTTTTTCCAACCATGTGTGGATTATAGTCCAATATCTTTTTGCATCTGAGCATGTCCACCACATGTGGTAATATGAATCAAGTATCTGATGACATTTCCAACATTTATCCGATTTGTCCTTGAACATCCTGGCAATTCTCATCGGGGGTAAGTGCCACCTGTAAAACATCATATACAAATTTTCTTTATACGCAGTTGACATTGTCATTTTATAATTTTGAGACCACAATTTTTGCCATTTATCTAAGTCAATCCCATATCCAAAAATTTTTCCCCATGTAATCATTGTTTCTTTTATTTGTTCTTCCTCTAATTTAAACTCAAGCAAATGTCCATAAAGTTTTTTGATTACTTGTTCATCAGTACCTGTCAAAATTTTATTTAAATCAGTCAATTTGTCATAGATACCTTCTGTTTTAACATCTTTATCAAATCTAGATTGTATTTGCAAATATGAAAACCAATTCATTTTTACACCTTGTTCTTCCAACGCTTGCATAGATTTAAGTTCACCCTTTTCATTCAATATCTCACCATATCTAACTGTTTGTTCCTTTTTATATATTATTGGATAGGAAAAAGCTTCAATAGTAGATAACCATAGTGGAATTTTTAAATAATTTTGCTTTTTTATTTTCTCCCAGTTTAGAAACAATGCTTCTTGAATATAATGTCTTCTAAAATACCCCTGCATTTTAGTTCCCTTATACCAGAGGAAGGCATGCCACCCTAACAGCAAATCATGTCCTTCTAAATTCAAAAGTCTAGTATTCCTTAATGTTATCCACTCCTTTACCCACATCAGACTTGTCGCTTGGTAGTATAATTCCCAATTAGGCAAAGCAAATCCTCCTCTTATTCTTGCATCTTGTAACAATTTAAGTTTTATTCTCGCTTTCTTCCCCTGCCAAATGTATTTTAGCACTATTTTGTTTAAATCTTCAAAAAATTCTTTCCTTAATCTGATTGGAATTGTCTGGAATAAGTATAAGATTCTGGGCAATACATTCATCTTAATTGTAGATATTCTCCCAGTCAGTGATAATTGTAAATTTTCCCATTTTATCAAATCTGTCGCAATCTGTTAAGCGAATCATTGCCAGTTGTTAACAACCTGGTTGTTAAGTGAATCTGGCTTTCTCATTGACTTTGCTCATCAGGAGGTCACCAAAGGCAATCACGTGACCCCAGGGCATTGCAACCATCGTAAATGCGAGTCGGTTGCCAAGCATCTGCATTGTGATTGCGTGACTATTTGGAATCTTGCAACGGTCATAAGTATGAACATGGTCATAAGTCACTTTTTGTCCATGCCATTGTAATTTCAAATGGTCACTAAATGGACTGTTGTAAATCGAGGACTGCCCTTACAGTGGAAAGTCTGGGACATTGTCACTGCCTTGTTGCAAAGGTCAGTGTTTTCACCAGCCTCTTCTCTACTTCATTGTAGGCAGCTGTAAAGTTTATTTTAAACATTAAGTCTTGTTCCTCTTAGAGCAAGGATGCCAAACTCAATTATATTGAGGGCCACATCAGATTGTGTTTGACCTCTGGAGGCCAGGGTGGGCATGACCAGTGTTGGCATGTCCAAGATCACTCAAGATCAATCGTGTCGGGGCGCCTGTGGTGCCCAGAGTGCTCTGCCAGCGAGCTTGGGAGCCCATTTTTGCTGGCAGAAGCACTGTGGGCTGGTCCTTCACTGTTTCCAGGGCAGTCCCGCAGGCCTGATCTAAGTACCCAATGGGCCAGATCCAACCCCTGGGCCTTGAGTTTGACACCCCTGTCTTAGAGAGATGGCAAGACAACAGGAAGAATGTCACTGTCAACTAAAATATTTCTATGGTTGTTTTAGAGTTGCCAACAGAAAGGGAGCGGGGAAAGAGGTTTGAAAGAGCAGTGCGACAACTTGGGGAAAAAAGTGTATTCCATAAATAGTTTTTCAGAGATGGTAACTAAGTGACTGAAGTTTCTGCAGCACAAAATTCTAACTGGAGAGCATGATTGATGACTCTTGGCTATGGATGTGTCCTATTGGAGAATATAAATTACGATACACCCAGGGGGTGGGAGAAAAGCAAGGTCAAGGGTGACAATGAATTATGTGTCTCATAGTTGGCTACACCCAGGCAGTGCCGGACATGTTAACTCCCAATAAATCCTTTTGAAGTTTTGGAAGTTTGTCTCGAGAATCATGATTTAATTGAAGTAACTCCCAGAATCCTGACAGCCACAATGCAAGCCCCGCCCTTTTGGTACATGTCTTAGGAAAAGGGCAGGTCCTATGAGGTTTCATTTGCCATTCTGAAGACTTTAAGTCCTCCTCCCCACCCTACAGGGCACCAATCACTTTTGAAAACTTCCACCAATTTTGGGACTAGAGAATCTGGCTTCCCTATTGACTCTGCTTGTCAGAAGGTCACAAAAGTGGATCACATGATCTTCAGACACATAAAAACAGTCATAAATACAAACCCATTGCCAAGGGCCTGAATTTTGATCACCGGATTATGGAGATGCTGTAAGCATAGTAACTGTGAGAATGGTCATAAGTCACTTTTCTCCGTGCCATTGTAACTTTGAATGGTCATAAAATGAAGCATTGTAAGTCGAGGACTATTTGTATTGCTCTACTCCTGGTGTCATGCCCCTGGTGGAGACTGACTCTGAGGGAGAGGAGGAACAGCCAACAGGGAGTGGAAGTGGGGCTCCGGAGGTTGTGGAGGAGGCTGGGGAAGGGCAGAGGCCGGCTGAGCAGTCAGAGGAGGACCCAGGCCCATCCCCTACCCATCCTAAGGCATGCAGGGAGGAGAGGATAAGGGAGAGACCTGGTCTCCTCAGGAGGAGAGGGCCTTGATCCCCTTCATGGGTTGCAGGTGTGAGATCTGCATAAGAGTTTGGACCTGCGTGCTAACAGACGCTGGAGACAAATTAGTGTTTTATTCCTCGATGAGGTTTATCTTGGTTGGCGTTCTTCCAATGGACTGTACCTGGTTATCTTCCTGAAGTTTCTAATTATTTATCCTGGTCTGTTGTGGAATTTTATTCAGTGCGGTTTGTTTTTGGTTTTTGCTTCGTTATCGGCTCTTTGAATTTGAACTGTGTTTCTTTCATTTGGAATGTTATTTTGAAAATAGTTTAATCTTCAACTGTGAACAATTAAACAGTGAAACCAAGTTGAAGGCATTAAAGGACCTTTATTTACCTTTTGGTTTTTGTTATATTTTTGATACACTCCGGATCATCACACCTGGGTTGCAGCGTGAAGCTGGGAAAGCTTTGTGAATCATCCTCAAACTAATTCAAATCATCAGTTTGATTAATTGAAATGAGTCTCCAAAATAATTTCCTAAACACAGCCTCAGCTCTCAATATCAAGGAATTTGATTCAGAACATAAACTCAGTTCAAATCCTTTTTGCGGATTGCGTTTTTTTACTTGAAACTTGAAAAACTTTGCAAAACAGTTTTGCAAAAACATTCGATCATCAAATGACATGGATTATTGGATCACATTGAATTAAATCCCTAAACTGAATCTTGGCCTCACTCTTTCCTCATTCACTGATTTAAAATAAGGCACCTTTCTCCCGTTAGAAATTCCAAGACTAGTGAAGAATTCAAGCCTCTGTGGGACAAGATCTGGGATCTAAAGGGAGCATTAAATCAAAGTTTAGGGTTTGCCTTTTAGTGCTGTAGGTTTCTTTCCAGCCTCAGAAGAGAAATTTAATCATCAGTCTCTTTTAATGACCTCATAATCCCTTATGGGAGGGAGTCTGGGCAACTGAATGGAGCTGAGTGTTTACTGGCAAGATGCCCTTCCTGTCACCAATGCAGAGTTTTTTGCAGCAGGTGTATTCTCAGTGTACCTAGGGTTGAACTCACAGCCTCCTGATTGTGAGGCGGGGGCTCCACCTATAGGTCACTGCATCACTCAGAAGATAAATTTAATGCATTCTGGGATTCCTGGAAAATATCTCAGAACCATGAGAAGGTTATCTTAATATTAAAGTACAGTCAACCACTTCCATCATTTCCATGTTCAACATAGAAAGTGCACCTTGGATCATCTCTGCGTGTATGCCTGTGCATGCATGCTTACAAATAAATGTTTGATGGAATTAAAGTCACTCCTTTTTAATGAATGCTGAGTGGAAAAACTTTTTTCCCCTTCTAGGTAAAAAAAGCAATGGAAGGAGAAAATGATTGAAACAGGTTTCAAAAATGAAATGAAAAAGAAAACAGCTTGATGAAGGATTTCAATTACCATGTATTTATTGCTTTCTACAAGCTGGTATCAGACCGATGCTGTAATTCATTAAACTGTTGAAGGCAATAATTATCCATATACCTGCAGCCTAATTATAGCTATCAATCTGAATGCATTCAATAATGCATTTATAACCCATCTTTCCTTCCACATCTGCCTTCAATAAACAGTGATATGATATCAAATTGTAATCAGGTAAATATTGCTTAAAAATATCTTCTTTTTGAGATTTGGATTATAATGAGCCCAGGTGGCACAGTGGTTAGAGTGCAGTACTGCAGGCTACTTCTGCAGACTGCTGTCTGTCTGCAATTTGGCAGTTCAAGTCCCACCAGCTCAAGGTTGACTCAGCCTTCCATCCTTCCGAGGTGGGTAAAATGAGGACCCAAATTGTTGGGACAAGATGCTGACTCTGTAAACCACTTAGAGAGGGCTGGAAAGCACTATCAAGCAGTATATAAGTCTAAGTGCTATTGCTATGTGTAAATCAGCATTACCAATGTTACTATACTACATAAGTGTTTCTCAACTTTGGCAACTTTAAAATGGGTGCATTTCAACTGCTGGAATCCCCAGCCAACAAGGAGGTTGAAGTCCACCCATTTTAAAGTTGATGAGTCTAAGAAACACAACTCTATATAATGACATTCGTGATGACTTATACAGGTAGTCCTTGACTTACAACCATAGTTGAGCCCAAAATTTTTGTTGCTAAGTGAGTTTTGCCCCATTTTACGACCTTTCTTGCCAAAGTTGTTAAGTGAATCCCTGCAGTTGTTAAGTTAGTAAGATGGTTGTTAAGTGAATCTGGATTTCCCATTGTCTTTACTTATCAAGATCGCAATAGGGAGACCTTGGGACACAACAATGGTCATAAATATGAACCAGTTGCCAAGCATCTGAATTTTGATCATGTGATCATGGGGATGCTGCAGAGGTCAACTGTGAAAATGGTCATAAATCACTTTTTTCATTTAGTGAACAGTCACTAAATGAACTGTTGTAAGTTGAGGACTACCTCTTTAATTATTCAACTCAAGGCAACATACAGAGTGTAAGGTTCAAAACCCAACATAACAATAGCATCAAAGCAACAATGATCACACTGAAGTCAGTTCCCTATTAATGATATAGGGCTGATCTTGTTAGAGTTTGTAGCAATCCAACCAGCACACAAGTAAATAATTCAGCAGGATTCATTTATAGAAGAAACTTCTTTATATACAATAATATAAAGCATGCTACATGTATACAATACCCATGCAGCTGTTGCATAGGTTGACTTGTTATGGCTATCCCAGCTCCTAATTTCTTGTACGCTGACAGATCTCAACTGCGCAGAAGCCTTCAGAAAGGATGCTGGAATAAAAAGTATGTGGATTGGACTTTCAGTCTGCACTCTACCTTGGTACCAAAGAAGAACAAATGTTGGGTCTTTGCCAGAAGCAAGGGAAACAGGATGGCCACATGGGAGCTCTTTGAAAGCCAATTGCTAGCAGCAGAAGACCCACTAGTCTTGTGCTGACTGTTCCTAGATCCCATGGAGTTATCATAAGAGAGCAGAAGGCACCGTGACCCTGGATTCCATTTGTAGTGAAAGGTATACTTTTACTAAAAGCCAGCTGGATTACAGTATAGCGAAGCCAGAACTGACACTTGCATGGCAAATTTTCCCAGTTAACTTTCCCCAGCCAGTTCCTCTCCTTCCTTGGTGCCTTGTTGTCCAATTAGGTTTGCATAAATTATTTTGGGAACTGTCTCTTCAATGGCAGGCTGGTTGGTGAGTCATTGCATTACATTTCAGGCTTTTCCACCTTGAGGTGGTGTCTCTGGAAGGTACATTAAGTAGCTCTCCTTCTGTGATGACCCAGAGTGTAACACAAACATAACAAAATCCAAAACGTAAATAAATATCCTTTAATGCCTCCAACTTGGCCCCACTGTTCAATAATTCTGTTGGAGATAAAACGTACTCAAAAATAGTCTTCAAAAGAAAGCAATACAGTTCTAATTTAATGAACAGATAGAGGTGAAAATAAAAAAAAAACAGAAAACAAACTACAATGATGAAATTTCCACAACAGAACAGGAGAAGTATTTACCAAATTCAAGGAGATAACAAGGCACAGCCTGTTGGAAGGACGCCAGCCAAGATAACTGTCAAGTCTTGAGCATGGGTCGGAAAAAATGGAGACAGCCTCTGAACGGTGAACTTCAGCTCTTTATTTACATAGTGACTTCACAATTTAACAACAGTGAACCCTGCCTTATAAAGGGAACCTTTTTAAATGTTAACCAATAGCGAGCTAGGAACGCTAGCTCTTTCAACCAATAGTAACTCTTCGTTAAGGGCCAGTCGGATTCCTTGAAACTAGCCAATCCGGTTTGGCCGCTTGATAGCCAATCAGAAGTGCAGGGCCAGAACCCTGCACTTTACCTCAAGCTCACATTTTATTGTATACACAACACCTCTTTCCCCTGGCTTCTCAATTCAGGTGCAGTGATATAGTCTTTCAGATAAGAAGGTTGTCTTTTAAGTCTCTTAGACCTTCGTTGGATTGGTTGATTGCAATCCTGTTGAGGTAGGTTGCAATCCTGTTGAGGTAGGTTGTTGCTTGGCAGTGGTTCTGCCTCTAGTTCAGGGTTTATTTCTTCTCCATTGCCCCTATTTTCCTCAATTCCCTGAGGTTCAAGTGTTTCTTCCTCTTGCTCCGATTCCTGAGCATCATTTAGTTCGTCGTTCCCTTCGAATGGGTTCCCTGGATCTTCGTCTTGTTCTGTACCTCTCCCCCCCCTCGGTTTGATCATAGGGGAGCTGTTGACTGGCCGTTGCAAGTCGTGACCACAATTGGTCGATATGCCATTTCCACAATTTATTGTCAAGGCATTGCACCACGTAGGATTTGGGGCCGGTTACACGTACTACTGTCGCCTCTGTCCATAAGGGGTCGCCTGACAAGTTCCGTGCATAAACCAGGTCTCCTACCTGGAAGGTGCGACAGCGGCCACTGGATCCTATTGGTTTTTGTGGTTCGTAAGCAGGGTGCAGCCGGTCTAGTTGGGAGCGGAGTCTTCGTCCCATTAGTAGTTCGGCAGGAATTCTGCCGCTCATGCTATGTGGAGTGATGTGTTGCAAGAAGAGAATTTGATTGACCTTGTCGTCAATGTTGTCATAGTCTACCTTTTGCAAGATTTTTTTTACAAATTGGACCATGCGTTCTGCTCGGCCGTTGGTCGCAGGGTGTGCAGGCGAGGTGAGCGCATGGCGGATGCCGCGGTCAGCGAGGTACTGCTCGAACATTAGTGCAGTAAACTGTGGCCCGTTATCGGACACCAGGACGTCTGGTAGGCCGTGGGTCGCAAAGAGTCTGTTTAGGATTTTGATTACTGCTTCGGAGGTTGTAGTCGTCATACGATGGATCTCCAGCCAATTGGAGTATGCGTCGACTGTAAGCAGGAAGGTGTGGCCTTTGGTCGGCCCCGCAAAATCCAGATGGATTCTGGACCAGGGTCCACGTGGCGTCTCCCATTCAGTAGGCATGGCTTTTGGTGGGGCGTTGCTGACTTGTTGGCAATTGGGACAGGCTTTCATCCACTGCTCGATTTGCCAATCCATGCCTGGCCACTATGCGTAGCTTCGCGCAAGCGCCTTCATTCGCACGATGCCAGGGTGGCCTTCGTGCAAAATTCGCAGCAACGCCTTCCGGAGTCGTTCTGGAATAACGACTCTATCACCCCAGATGGTGCAGCCTTTTTGGGAGAATAGTTCAGTCTGTCGGGATTTAAATGGTGCGACGTCATCTGGTACTTGGTCCAATGGCCATCCGCGTTCTACCCAGCCTAGGACACGGGCTAGGGTGTGGTCTCGTTTGGTTTCTCTCGCGATGTCTCGGGTGGTCATGGGCGGCGAGTTGAGTACTTTGATCTGCAACTGGTTGCTGTTGGGGCTGGATCGTCGAGAGTCTCTGGAAGCGGTGCTCGGCTCAATGCGTCGGCATGGGGAATGGCTTTTCCTGGGCGATATTGC
>BHEV01017798.1:0-12009 GCA_004319985.1 Emydocephalus ijimae | reverse complement strand
GGAGCATAAAGATATATGTAAAAGAAAATTCAATCCGGTTACCTACAAAGTCACACTAAAGTCCCAAAAAAAAGTAAAAGAGAAAAAAAAAAGNTATATATATATCAAAAGGAGCATAAAGATATATGTAAAAGAAAATTCAATCCGGTTACCTACAAAGTCACACTAAAGTCCCAAAAAAAAGTAAAAGAGAAAAAAAAAAGTCCAAGCCTCAATTTGACGTCACTTTAAAAAACGCCGCTCATACAGTTTTTGTCAAAAAAAAAAATCTCACAGGTTTCTTCTCAATTCAGGATGTCCTTTCAAATCTCAGCGAATTTACAATGCAAAAGAAGTTTCTCACCCAGTCGACACACTTTCACTCCAGCCACTTTCTTTCCGAAGCTGTCCCGACTTCAGCAGCTATGGAGGCTGCCTCTCCGCTGCCAGCAAAAGGGCTTCTCCCAGATCAAACCAGAGATTTTGTGATATCTCTGGGATCCTGAGGCAGTGCCCTTCACAATCCCCGTCTCTACGGGACGGTTTAGGTCCATTGGGACCGACCAGGGGCGAAAATATCGGCTGCGATCTCAGAGCTGTATCGCCGAAACGAAGCTCCGCCTTCTTCCCCAGTCCTCAGAGCTTTTTAAAGTAAGTCTGTGGAAACTTAAAGGTTGGTTCTGATTAAAGCAAAGTTGAATTATTGTACAATAACATAACAAAGCCTATTCAATATACAGCTTGATACTGTTTCCTTCACGTTTCATTGGGCATAGGGGCAGGATATATATAACCCTGACATAAGTACACTTAAATTGTTTATATTTCATGAAAACAGTATTTATTATATGTTGCATGGGAACATACGTTAATAGAATAGAATATTCTTTCTTGGCAAAGTGTGATTGGATGCACAAGGAATTTGTCTCCGGCGCAGAAGCTCTCACTATACATAGAAGCAACAAAGTGATAAGTCATAAATCATAAGATACCTTTATAAATCATAAGATAGAACCAATATAGTGTTAGTCATAAGATACCAATAGGTGTTGTGATTTGCCAGTAGCAAGTACGGATAGCTGAGGTCTTTAAGAGCGAGGACTCGCATGAGGGGCCTGAGTGTGATGCAGGGATGGGGCCAGGACTATTGAAGAGTAGGGAGCTGCCTTCAGAGCTTGTGGAGTCTGGCAACAGTGATACAGAGAACCCCAGGGAACCTGTGCCCAGTGCGCCTGCACGCTTGGCTGCTCGAAGGAAAAAGCAGCTGAAGCAGCAAGGGCGACTCGGGAGTAAGGCTGGAATGTGATGGCCCTTCCCATAAGGGATAAAAACCAGCCCTTGGGGGAATATGTTCTTTGCAGGAAGCAAAGGAGTTCTTTAGACTCAGAGTCCTCATTGAAGCCCTGCTTATTCTGGTTTGTTTTTGAAACTTTTGTTGGTGAATATTTAATCAGTAATTAGTCTTCTGTTCTTGGCAGCCTTTTGCAACCTTGAAAGGGCTTGCTTTTAATATCGGACAAATAGGTTTAAATGTTTCTTGGCTGGGAATGCATTGAATTCACAGCACCGCATTAAAAGAGGTTTGCTTTTTATGAACAATTCGTGTTTGTTTGATTTGAACAAGGCTTGGGTCAGAACAATAGGCGTAGGTAATAGGAAAAGTGAGAGGAATTATAGTAATACAGTCCTGCCACATGGTTAGATATCCTTGGGCATAAGACAGTGCTGTGGGAATTAAGTGTTTAGCAAAATGATGGCATGGTGGGAGTGTCTAGTTTGTGTCTAGTTGTTTGGGCATGCAGTGCTCTTCAGCGGGGTCTTGAGGGGAGAAGTTTATGTCCAGGATGGTGAGGGGTCTGTAGATATTTTCTCAGTCCTCTATAACTGTTGTGACCTTCGAAATATTAGAAAGCTCCCACATAGTGAAGTAACAGCTATACTGATGCAGGGTGTTTTTTTTTTCCTCTCCCAGCATAAGAAAAAAGGGCATAGCTTGCAAAAAAAAAAACCTTGTCATGTGAAGTGGCCTTTCTTAAAGCTGGACTATTTTGAAAATCCTCCTCTTTCCATCTGTTTGCATTGAGTCGGTTTGCGCAGAAACAGCTTGCATCAGATATCCCAAGAGATAAGAAGAGCTTCCTTAGTTGGCTGTGCCTACGGACAAGTCTGTGACTGAGCAGGAACTGATTTATTTTTTTTCCTCTCCCCGAAATGCTGTTTTCTCAAATTTATGCAAATCCTTTAAAAGCGAGCTTCTAAATCATTGTGAGGGTGGAGAAACAGTTGTCCCGAGATCTTTAAGGATGTTTACTGACAACCTACTGCATGTTGTCTTTGTCTCAGTCTGGAACATGTTCACTTCCTGTTCTTTTCTTATGAGCCTTTTCCCATGACTTGCGATCAAAGTCACATAAAGTAGGAGAATTCATTAAGGAAATGCTTTATCCAAATCTTTGGGCTCCGAATGAGACATTGCATTTCTTAAGCACTATAACAAAGAGACCAATAAAAATATAATAAAACTAGAAGTAAAGCAAGTGTGGCCTAGATTAGTAGAAAATGTGTAGGTCAACCTACATCCAGTTCTTATTAGATGGAAGAAAGAGATGGCAGTGAGGGCCTAATCCACTTAGGCTATCATTGAACTTGGCATGTGTCATTAATCATATAAGGCTGCATATAAGACATAAGGCAGAAGCACAACTGTATAGACCAGGGGTGTCAAACTCAATTCCATTGAGGGTCGATTGATAGTAAATTTGTCAATAACAATGTTATTATGATCAGTCAGATGTTTAGGCTGGACTTAGTTTTTTTGTGCACCTCTCTAGTCCTTCCCAAGAATCTGGGATAGGCAGATGTTGTTGTGTTAAAGGTATCATCACAGGTAGTAAATAGTTGCAAGTAAAGCTGCTTTTTGCCATTGACTAATGGTGAATTTGCCAATGACAATATTATTATTATGGTTCATCATGCAGTCAGCCAGCTGTTTAGACTGGGTGGGCATGGCCAGCTTCATGTCACTTCCCAAACTGCTAGCATGTTTCCTCTTTGCATTGGGTAGACACAGGCTGGTCCCTTACATTTTCCAGGCTGGCCCGCAAGCCTTGTGTTTGACACCCCCGATATAGAGTTATCTTTATTGCAAGTCTCAGAAAGCCATTATATTCCACAAATGCTTTTCTACCCAAGACAAGAACAGTGTACAGAAGTTAAAATTCTCATGACCTAGAACCAAACAACCAAAAACCCACTTCCCTCCCTTCTTCCCTCTTTCTCTCTCTCTCTCTTTTTCTTCTGTCTGTCCTGAATGAATGAATGAAAGCGATGAGCTGCCACAGGGTCATGTCATGGTTTGTACTCTGTAGCTTGTGATCACGTAGGGGCTGGGGCCTAAGCTAAGGGCATGTACTTGTTGCCCTTTGCACCTCCCATTTAGTATTTTTTTAGTACTCGTTTAGTATTTCACATTTGGTCTCGTGAACAAGGCTGGCACATTTCCGGAATGAAAAAAGTGAGCTGGCGACATAGAGCAGAGATCAAAGATAGACCTTTCCCATCTGCGCAGCTGAACTCTACACTATTGCAAAATCAGTCAAGATTTTTTTTGTCTGCAAAGGCAATTTTTTTATTTTTTATGTTTGCCTACTTTGGAGTTCTGTTTTCTTCTCTGAATAGACATGTTGAGGCTGGCGTGTTGTCCAGCACTTTCCTTGTGTGGGGTGACAAGCAATGGTAAGGAATTCCCAGGTTGCAGAGAGAGATATAGCTGGTCCTCGACTTACAACAGTTCATTTAGTGACAGTTTGAAGTTACAACGGCACTGAAAAAAGTTAAGTGACTGTTTTTCACACTTAGGACCATTGCAGCATTCCAAGGTCATGTGATCAAAATTCAGACTCTTGGCCACTGATTCACATTTATTGCAGTTGCAGTGTCCTCCGGGGGGGTCACATGATCCCCTTTTGCAGCATTCTGACAAGCAAAGTCAACAGGGGAAGTCAGATTCACTTAACTGTGTCACTAACTGAACAATTGCAGTGATTCACTTAACAACTGTGGCAAGATAGGTCATAAAATGGGGCAAAACTCACTTAACAAATGTCTCATTTAGCAACCAAAATTTTGGACTTGGTTGTGGTCGTAGGTCAAGGATTATCTGTACCGCATTGGGTGAATATGAAACTTTGCATCCCTATAAGCGCTGGTTTGATAAAGTGGAAACTTGGCTACAGTGGAAACGTGTTTGATTTTCCTTAGTCATTTTCACATTGGGGTATTTCTAAAGAGAAAATCCCCCCTATTTCTGAATCTTGTCTGTAAGTCCCAGTGATATTCCTGATTGCATTAATAGATACATTGAAAATTCGGTGGCTTTCTTTAAAGATAATAGGAACATGGGGAAATCTTTCACTTGCCTTTATATTTTTATATAAAATTGTAAAGGTAGTCCTTGAATTATGAATGTAATGGAGCCTGCCAATTACATTCGTAACTGAGGATTCGTAGGAGTGAATCACGTAAATTGAACACGATCACTCCCTGCTCTCGCCCATGCATTTGTTAATCGAATGCACGGGTTGTTAAATGCACAGGGTATCTCAGGGTGGGGATGGCCTTGGGGGGACCTAGTGATGGAACAGACCACCCAAGTTCTCCCCAACCCACTGAGATACCTCATGCTTCCCCTCTTCCTTCCTGCCACGCCAGATTCACCTTGCAAAGATCTGTCTCCTCTCTGCCACAGTTTCTTTGCCTTTGAGGGAGAGGAGAAGAACGGATTGATTTCGCTTCTGGTGTCCGGTTGGCTTGCAAATGCTTTTCACACTGAGAGAGTCAGACTAGAATTGGAAGGGTCCTTGGAGTTCTTCTAGTCCAGAGTGAAAGGTTTTGGGAGCCATGATCTTACGTGACTTCAAACACCCCTCCGCTTTTGCAGAGAATGGGTATCTAAAGTCATATGAAATTACGCACCTCCCCCCAAGCATTTAACTCTTGGTGCGAAAAGCATTTGCAAGCCGATTGGATACTGGGAGCAAAATCGTGTTGCTTCCAGCCTAACCAGTCAGTTTGCAAATGTTTTTTGTGCCGAGTGAAAGGTTCTGGGGGCCATGCTCTCACACCATTTCAGGTACCCCTTTGCTTTTGCAGAGAATAGGTGCCTGAAATCACACAAAATCACAGCCCCCTCCGAACATTTCACTTTTGGCACGAAAAGTATTTGCAAGCTGACCGGACGCTGGGAGCAAAATCGTCCTTGTTCCTTCTTCCTCAAAGGCAAAGAAACCGCAGCAGAGACAGATCTTTGCAAGGAGAGTCTGGCGCGGCAGGATGAGAGGTGAAGCAGTTGTGGGAGACGGGGGAATAAGGTGAATGTTGCAGGGCCTCTGGTCGTTCGTAAGGGCGAACAACTACCGTGGTGCTGCAACATTGTTAATTTTGGGACTTTGTTGTAAACTCTGCGGGGGGGGAGCTTATTGCATAACTTCAAACAATCACTAAGTGAACTGTCATAACTCGCGGATTACCTGTATTTCACTGCTGGTCTATTGAATCAGCATTTCTGTTCTTTTGCCATGTATGCATTCTGGTCCACAGTCAAAGAGAAACTAGATTTTTACCAATTTATTATCTTGAAGTCAGAAACAAGCAAGGTCATATATATTTGTTTGGCAGTATAGGTGTGCTGCTCAACTCGGGTTCCTAGTGATTTGCAAAATAAAAACCAAATAAATAACCTTAACACGCACAGTGGAACTACACAGATCCCCAAAACATTAAACCAGTTCCCCCTCCCACACACACAGACACACCTTGCAAAAAATCTGCCCTTCACTGCTCAGTGAAAACCCACAGAGCAAATGCTGGGCAGCCTTCATCACTGCAGGGAAATGCAAATGCCAGTCAAATGTTTATATGAGCAGAAATCTGGCTGACCTCAGGGTTTCCAGAAAAGGCATTTGGGGGGGGGGGGAGACTTAATTGGGCACATATTTTTTGTCTTGTAAATTGCTAAACTCCAGAACCTTTGTGCTGCTATTCACAGGCAGAAGAGCTGAAGTTTATGGCCTGAATCCTAGATGGTTACAAAGAGTCTCTTGTGCCAGCTTTGGAATCTTGTTGCTTTAACTCTCTCAAAACTTTGCAATAACTCTTTAGAGCAGAAATATGGCAGAACCATTATCGGCAATTAAGAAGAAGACAAGTCGCTCCCCACACCCTACCCATCATTTGTTCAACAGGGCACAGTTTTGGGGGTTGTGTTCTGCTGGTCTCATAATCTTCCGCAGTTTAGCATGATATGTTGAAAAGGGACTCCAATTGTTAGCGCTTTTAATCAAAACCATTAGGAGAAAATGGCCCCAGAAAGGTGAATTGTAACAAAGGCTCACAAGGCAGAAGGGTTTATATCAGCTTCTTTTATTNGGGGGGGGGGGGGGGGGGGGGGGGGGGGGGGGGGGGGGTGTGGGGGGGGGGGGGGGGGGTGGGGGGGGGGGGAGGAAACAGACTGCTAGAAGAACAGCCATGCAGATAGCTGCTCTCAAGAAAATAAAAGGGAAATTCTTCATTAAAGGCTCACGGAGGTGAGAGTGAAAAAGAATATCTGATTTTTTTACTATCTGACTTTTTCATGCTGAGCTGTCTCGGTTTTGAGCTGTGAAAGACATTATAGAATTACAGAATCATTGTATAAAGGCTGGAAGGGACTTTGGAGGTCATCTACTCCAATAACTCACCTGGGGAAGGAGTCCTTACTGTATCCTAGACAATCTTTTCTTGGAAACCTCCAGTGATGGAGCACCCACAACTTCTGGAGTTGATTAATTGTTCTCTGTCAGGAAATTCCTCCTTAATTCCAGGTTGCATCTCCCTATGACCAGCCTATACCTGTCAGGGTTCTGACAGATGCCCTAATTAATTCAGGAGTCAAGTTTCAAAACAAATCCAATTATTTATTAGGAGCAACAGGTCGGCACTTTTTACAAGTGCAGTCGGCTCTGCCGTATGTAATTTACTGCTCACCTATGACCCTTTCCCCCCCCTCCTCCCAGGATGTGTCATAAATCACATTCTCCAACGAAGCACTTTCACAGGCTGTAGAAAACACGCCTCTCCATCTGGCTCTGGTAACCTGGGACACAATCTGGAGAAAGGTATGCATAGAATGTGTTTCTGGTCATAGCAACCGAACTGCTCCATCAGATCTCCTCCCCCTTCCTTCTTATGGCAACTCGAGAGCAGGCCAGGAATGCTTTACGAGTTAACACCACCATTGATTCCTTCTTGCCCTGCCTTCAAGTGTTTTGGAGAGTAAATCGAGGCTGTCTTCTCTGTGGCAAACCTTCAATAAGCTCCAGAAAAGGCAGGAAATTCAAAGGAGTTGAGCATAGTATGCTTAGGAAAAAGAACCCATCCTGATGAGATTACATGTTTTTTTTTCCTCACTGAACATTTGCAGCAGAGAGTTTATAAAGGGAATTGGGGGTTCCTTAAGAATACTTTTCATTCATCTTGAACTAAAACACAAAATCCCACGCAATAGCACTCCAACTCCAGGGAACTATGTATCAGAGTAGCTTATCTAGATGGGTGTTTACAGTCTGTGAGTCTGGGGCACAAATACTGTACTAATATTTGATCTTCCTCGGGCACTAGACAGAGGGAAGTACATTGCTCTGTCTAGTTGTTGAAATTTTCAGTGGCTTTTGATGCCCCTCCTCTTCCTTCGTTAGATTTGTATTTGAGAGTTCAAGGCCCATTTGGTAGGTGGGCAGAGGGGGAAAATTGGTCCAATGTTACCCATGGCTGAGGGAGAATTTGAACCCGAGCCTCCCTACTCCAGTCCTACTCCAATATGTTCATCAGAATACTGTTCTCACTGACTGTGTGTTGGCGTTACTATGTTACTGTGTTGTTCTTCCGCTGTCTTCTTAGGAAGGCAATGGGAAGATATTTACCCAGATGTCTTGTGTGTTTGTCTGTCAGATCGATAGATCGAATGGATAGATATAGATCGATAGATCTATCGACCTGTATCTATCCATTCATCCATCTATCCATCCCATGCCTCTGATCTATCTGTCCATCTATCATCCATCCCAGGCCTCTGGTCTGTCCAATCAACCATCCTTTCCAGGCCTCTGGTCCGTCCATCCATCCATCCATCCATCCATTCCATGCCATGCCCCTAGTCCATCTGTCTGTCCATCAATCATACTTTCATCTATCCATCCCAGGCCCCTGGTCTGTCCATCTCTCCCTCCATCCTCCATCCCAGGCCTCTGGTCCATCTGTCCATCTGTCATCCATTCATCCATCCATCCCAGGGCTTTGTCTGTCCATCCACAAAACTATTCATCCCAGGCCTCTAGTCCATCCATCCATCCATCCCAGATCTATGGTAGAGAACCCTAAATTGAGGAAGACATTAACCACCCATAAGGTTGAGAAAGAGATTTTTATATGTTTGTCTGTGTCTATGTGTCTATGTATACTGGACTTTAATTCATAATTTCACAATCTCTGACATAAAGAAAAAAAATGATGACGAAGAAGCCAATTCACTGCAGAAACTATATCAGAAACCTACCCTGGGCAGTAATATAAACCTAACAAATGATTTATGCTCCTTGAACCGTTTAAAATCTCCTAGTCGAAATGCATCCAAACCTTTCAAAGCTCCCCCTTGATCAATTTGATGTTGCTACTGAAGGGTCCTCCTCCATCTCTTGATTTTTCCCAAGATAGTTTTCTGCTGAGCACAATAGTGGTCCATTCTCATTGCTGTTTTGTGACAGGCAAGTCCATTCCTTCCTCTCATTCATTGCATAATATGGTCTTTGATTAGTTATGCATTCATTTTTCACATTAGTTACATTTTAACAGGAACACTCCATGTTGTATAACTGTAAACTTCCTTGATTGTGCCAAAGGTATTTGTTTACATCTCAGACCAAGTGTTCTTCTTCATAGACTTCTAGGAAATGCAAAATTCTTATTTCCTAACTTCTCTCCGAGTTCCCGTTTTTATGGGAATCTGATTAGAATCCATAACAATGGATGGTTTTTAATTGGAAAATCTGGGCATGGAAAGAATAGAATAGAATAGAATAGAATAGAATAGAATAGAATAGAATAGAATAGAATAGAATAGAATAGAATAGAATAGAATAGAATACCTTTATTGTCATTGCATTCCACGAATACAATGAAATTTGAAAGCTACTCCAGCACAGTGCCCCTAACTCCACATCACAATCACACTACAGAGTTTTAAAAATTAAGATAATTATAATAATACTAATAGGACTAAATCATAAATGCACTGTTTGATTCAAGACAATTATTGCCTTGGAAAAGAAACTGTTTCTCAATCTATTAGTTCTCATTTTAGGACACCTATAGCCTCCCTGATGGTAACAGATCGAAATATGAATGTCCAGGATGAGAACGGTCTGTGGAGATTTTTAGTGCTCTAGAGAGGAGTCTGGTCTTCTCAATCTCTTCCAAAGAAGAAAGAGAGCAACCGATGATATTTTGTGCTGTGTTTCTAACTCTCTGGAACATCTTCTTATCTACTGCAGAACATCCAGCATACCACACCGTTACACAGTATGCCAGAATGCTCTCAATGGTAGACCGGTAAAAAGTAACCAGCAACTTCTCACCCATAATTGTGAGAAAGATATATCTTGTTGGACTGCATGGGATTGGTGATTGTGTCACAATGGACATCTACATAAAACATTCAGAAACAAAAGTACAAACACATGTCATTCAGAAATAGATCCTTTTCAAGTGAGAGGATCCAATATGCCTTGGAAGTTTCATCTTGTAATTGTCCAAAATAATAAAGAAAGATCGCAACAAAAAATGTAGAGTGAATTTAGTGATAAAGTTGGAAAGAAAAATAGGAGCAAATAGCTGGAAGGATAAAGAAAACAATAACAGAGTTAGAAGGGACCTTGGAGGTCTTTTAGTCCAACCCACTGCATAGGTAGGAGACCCGACACCAGTGATAGCTAACCTTTTCCACTTTGCATGCCAAAAGTGCATGCACATGTTTGCTCATGCGTGCCTGCATGCATGATGCAATGTGCTTGCGACTCCTGCTGTCCCCCTGCGCATGCGTGCGTGACCCCCCTGCAGCACACACTTATGCGCATGTGCACGTAATCCCCCGCATGCTACATGCCTCTGTGTATGCGCGCGTGTCTCCCACACACGCATCCCCCCTGCATATGCGCGACCGATACCCGCCAATCAGCTGGCTGGCAGGGGTGCGTGCGAATGCGCAGTGGGGCTCTTCCGAGTGACCTCTCACATCTGCGTGCCACTTCCGGCACATGTGCCATGGGTCATGGCCCTACACCATTCCAGATGTGGCTGTCCAATCTCTTCTTAAAAATTTCCAGTGTTGGAACACCTACAACTTCCAAAAATAAGTAATTCCAATGATTAATTGTTCTCACTGCCAAGAAATTTCTCCTTAGTTCTAGGTTGCTTCTCTCCTTGATGAAAAATTATGGTCCTCTATTCTTCTTGAAAATATTGGCAAGAACATACATGGTTCTCTTATCCTCACATCTTTTTTTTTAATTCTTCCATAGAAAAAGCACTTAGACTTATATACCACTTTACAGTGCTTTATAGCTCTCTAAGCGGTTTACAGAGTCGGCGTATTGCCCCAACAATCTGAGTCCAAATTTTACCCTCCTTGGAAGGATGGAAGGCTGAGTCAACCTTGAGCCAATGAGAATTGAACTGCCGAACTTCAGGCAGCCGGCAGTCAGCAGAAGTAGCCTGCAGTACTGCATTCTCCGTAGAGCTGCTGCGAGCATCCAAAGAGTGGGAGATGCTCCAGTCTTCACTCTTACAGGCTGAGCTATAATTGAGGAACGCTCCACCTCCTCCACGTGACTCCTTCCTCGCGTTCCCCAGTTTTAGCTCAGCCTCGCAGAGACAGGCAGCTCTAACAGTTTGCTCCTTGGCTGAATTAGGATTCCTATTGATTTATCATCAGGTTTGATCTTTCTTTATTTCCCTCCTATTTCCTTTGGTCCCTGCGCATTTGGCTTGTCTTGGATAGGGAGGGGACGTTTATTTCGCCCCTCAGGGAGGAGATTGGGGGGTTTAGAGCCCTTTTGCCCCCCCACCCCCCCACTCTGGTGCCTGCCGCTTTTTAAGCTGTTCTGTTTATAGCAGTGGCTTATGCTGGTGCGTTGGTTAGCGCTTTCATTGTGCCTTTCCCCCACGAACGCTAGAGAGAGGGCCAGATCTCCTCTCTCCGGCCCCTCATTCTGCCTTTGTTTTTCAGCAGATTTTTTGTTGTGGTCGAGGGGCTTTCCTTCCCTCTGAGTCTCGCGCTGGTCCCGGTGGCCATTTTGGATGCGCCTCATGGCCGGCCGCCATTTTGTTTTTCACTTTCGATTTTGCTGCGACGATTCTGGGAGGCTCAGAACAGGACCGGCAGGCCTGTTTGAAGTTATTTTAGTGTTAAAGGGGCCCTGTGTCTCTGTGCCCTGTGGCTCCGTTTTAAGACTAGTTGGTTGGTTACCGCAGGTGCTCAGAGGTGAAGGAGAGGCACCTACTTCCCATTTGTGTTGGGAGGCTGTCTCAGGAGGCCATTATATACATACATACATACATACATACATACATACATATGTTTTCTTAAGTTTTCGCGGGTACTTACATGTATGGCATTCAGCTTAGTTTGGGTATTTTCCCACGTCATTATAGTTGTGCTTTTAAAGTTGTAGCAATGTTTCAGCAGAATCTCATCTGCTATCATCAGGCTTCTGTATAGTGTTCATCTGTGAGTCAGACTTTTACAGTGGTTTCAGATTTAAATTTGGAGCAGCCTATTGCTATGCCAGAATGGTTTCTTCTTCATCCTGATTGGTTGGGAGTCTTGGTCTGTGTTTATTGGTCTTGGAGTTTGCTGTGTTCTGTGCGGTATCTGCTGTCCCGCATCAAGATGGACGGCTCATGAAAGGGAGCACAGGAGGAAGAAAACACAGCAGGCTG
>BHEV01017796.1:0-14740 GCA_004319985.1 Emydocephalus ijimae | reverse complement strand
GGCCCTGCACTTCTGATTGGCCGATAATAGCGACATTGGATTGGTCCGTTCAGGAGAATCTGATTGGCTATTAACGGGCCTCTCCCATTGGTTAACGGAGCTAGCGTTCCCCNTAGAGCAGAGCTGTTACAAATGTAAATAAAGAGTTTGAAGTTCACTGTTCACCGGCTCGTCTCCATCCTTAGCGCCCATGCACAGAACATAACAGATGATAAAGACATGGTGGAGGCCTGCATGAAGAATTTCAAAAGAGCTTTTCCTGATTCCACTTTAGGATAAAGGCAGTTTCCCAAATAGAATTATTTAGATAAAGAGTATTATTTTTAAACAATTTAGTACAGAGCTTTTGTTGTGTAATATCTTTTTTGTGTCACTTATTTTCCACATTTCTTTCTCTTATTCTGTTTATAGAGCAACACAAGAAACTGATTAATATCACATTAATGTTAGCAAGTATGATCTATATTGCTATTCTATATTGCTATAATAGCTATTCTTTATAAACCTGATTTTTTTAAGGAATATCTAGCTTTGCACATCATCTTAGAAGTAAGTTTCACTCAGTTCAGTGAGCCTTTCTTTCAGATTAATGTATATATAACTACCATCTCCTGAAAATATATAAAATAGCATTTCTTCTAAGAAAATTTACAGAATCAGGCTACAAACTACAATCCTAAAATTACAGTCATTTAACTCTGTGGAATTAAATTATTTTAACCCTTTTCCACAAAGCATTAACTATGTTATGTTATGTTATGTTATGTTATGTCATGTTATTACTGTTACATTTATTCATATTTATAATATGGCCAAGCACATTATCATTTATATTAGTAATTTCCACCTGAAGATATTGTAGATAAACACCAGTATCCCTTAATGGAAGTGAGGCAGCTACTTGTTGCTTCATAAAGATTGATGTTGCTCACAGTAGTTTTGGGGTATATTGAGGATACTTTGCAATCTGGTTAGACTGTCATTTTATTTTGCATGCTTTCAATCTGTAGTTCTGAGTAGTTATGAGCATTTTAATTCTTATTGCTAATTTTATGCACAAATGTAGAAGTTTCAAATACTTCAGATTATTTGAGATTCAAAATATTACAATTTTCTCTGTAAGCATTATAATTTGACATACAGTTGGTATTTCATCAAATTTTAAATTGCCATTAAAATTCCCAAGCAATCTCTCTGCTCAATGCAGGAATCCAGATAAAGCCTTTACAACTAATAAGTATCCATTTACTGTCTGAACACATGCAGCAAAAGACAGCCCATCAGTTCCGTTGATATGGCTTCAGTGTTGAACTGTTCTTACTATTATGTTGATCCTTTAAAGGTTCCTTCAGAAAGTAATCAATATTGAAAATCCAAGTCAGACATCTATTCATCTAGCTAGCGAGAAATTCAAAAATTGCTCACATATGAATAGGTTTCTCAAAAGTTTAGCAAGTCTTTAATAAAAAAACGTGACAGAAATCAATTAACTGAACAATCTTAAACATATATAATACAGAAGCTGAAAACAAACAGTTGTGAAATAGTCACTTTTTGAAGGCAAGCTTAACTCTGAGAAGAAACATACTACCAGAAAATACAGAAATATTATGATAATGGGAGAATCTTGGACTGAAGACGAATCCTTTCAATCAGAAAGTGTGTTAGCAATGACATCTGTTTGCAGCCAGCATAGAAAGAGCCAGTGAGTATAGGATAATGAGGTCATAGCCCAGTACAAACATAACCACACATACAGTACAAAATGATGACAAACATCTCCACCATCCTCCAGTAGTTCAGACAACTATAATTCTGTTAGGCCAGCCCCTAGATATTCATATAGATAAACTTCAAATCCCGATTGCCTCTTTAATCAAAGTTCAGGAACAATTAAGGGCCATAAACTAAGTAGAAAACAAACACTAGGGCAACCTATAGCAGGCCAGCCTACTAAACGAAGAGCAAATTCCACATTCAGCTGCCCTGATAAACATATCCTAACTGGGTAATGCAATGTTTGCAAGCAAACAACCAAACTCAAAGAATAACAAGGACTCCACAGTTCAACTCTGAATTACATATATTCTAGTGGAATAAAGTTTATTTTAACAAGTAGTTGATCAGGAAGCAAATATCCATGCAGCAAAGCTGGAATTGTCTTATGGAGTCTTTAAAAACTGTTCTTCAGCAAATATGGGACAGGTTTGAGTATGAAAAAAATCAGAAACAATGAGCTTGGATGCTGGATGAGAGTAGAAATCAAACATTGCAAAAGATAAAAATGAATCAGCTATTCATACATTTTGAGCTTTCAATTTAACATAGTTGCTAAGAAGTTAAATAATACATAAAAGCACTGAACCAAGAACTGTTGAAATTGACAATCAGTATTCTCAGAATATTTCAAATTCTCAAATCAATGCAAGTATCTGTCAGATTTATCACAATCATCTAATAACATTTACCTAAATATTCCTATCATTTTTTAAAAATTGACATATCCTCCTTGGATATGTCACACAAAAAAACCTATAGATGTCACCTGAAAAAAATTGATCCCACCCACCTGGACAATATTTATCCAGTTTTCTACCTTCCCATTTGATAAAAAAGTGTTGTTTGTCAGCTTCAGAGAATTCTAAATAAAATTGATTGTTTTGACTGCTTCCAGTCAGAATTCAGGCAGCTATGCAGTTTGTTTTGCAGTTATAGGACAGAAATAACATTGTTTGCACTTGATCTCTGGTGAAATTAGGATAGGGGTAGTACACCCATCCTTGCTCTCCTTGACCTCTCAGTGGCCTTTGATACCATCAACCATGATATGCTTTTAGTTGGTTATATGATATAGGGCTGGGCACTGCAGTCTTGCTCTGGTTTGTTCCTTTCTCCAAAGCCAATCCCAATCAATGTTGATAGAGATTGAGAGATCCAGCTCACAGCCATTCCTTTGTAGCACAACACAGGGCTTGGTACTCTCTCCACTCCTTTTTAACATCTACAGCTGGGTGAGATCACCAGGAATTGAAGTATCGTCAGCATGTGGATGATACCCAACTCTATATCTCCAACCCACATGATGCTGTCACTGCTCTCTCATGGTGCTTGGAGACTGTGGGGATCGAGATGGGAGACAACAGGCTTTGACTGAATCCTGAAAAGACCAGAGGGCTGAGGTGCAAGGAGCTTCGAGATCTGGACCTACCACAGATAGAACTGGTGCACAACTTGGAGTTTCTCCTGGACTCACAACTCCTTCATGAAGAACAGGTGGCAGTTGTGACAATGAGAATCTTTTCACAATTTCACCTTGTGTGCCAGTTGCAACCTTTCCTGATCAGGAATCTCTGCACTCAGTCATTCAAGGCCTGACCATCTCATTCCTGGGTTGTTCCAATGCACTCTACATGGGGCTGCTTGTGAAGAGTATTTAGTAGCTACAACTGGTACAGAATGTAGTGACAGAGGCAGTTTTTTGGGGGGGGGCAAAGGTCAGCCCAAGGTACAGTTATCTGATTTGTTTTGCAAGGCCCATGAACTTAAGAACTTCTCAACAACTTCCAGGCAGCAAAAGAGGCTGAAAATGAGCATATTTCTCAAAGAAAGAGCTTGCTAGAGTGGTTTCAGACCCAAGAATGTTGAAAGATAAATGAGTAATTTGGCATGAGATGATGTTCTAAGAAAAGTTATTCCTTCAGGCATAACTATGCACTGCATAGTAACGTTGTGAATCTCAGAGATTGTGTATGTACAAATGGCATTTAACCCCAGACCTTTGTGCTCATGGTTTTATATGACTTGAACTATAAGAGCAGAACTAATGTTGCACTAGATATATGTGGGCAATCGGCTCAAGATACTGTCTTTAATGAAAAGTTGACATGGGAAGCTGCTTTTCTCAGAAAATTAAACTCAAAGGAAATAACTGTGGCTTAAACTTTCCCATTCCAGCCATTTTCCATAGTTTCCTTCAGCTCATTTTCTTTATTTTAAAAACAAAATATACTGAATTATTCAGCTATGTATTAAAATATATCCTGTTTGTTTAGCAGAGATGCAGTGAACAAATCAGCTACTTATGGATGATGACATCAGTACAGTGTACAACAATGATGTGGATTATCTGTGTTTAAGAAACTTCCCAACAATGAACAAAAAGTTAGAAATGTTTATGGAGTTAGTGACAGTTTTTCCATTGCTCTCTGAATTGTATCGGGCCCAGATTGAAGTATCATAAGGATTTTAACTGCTTGGGCCTTGTAGAGGCAGAACAAAATCATAATGTTATCGCAAAGAGAAGCAGATACACACATAGAAGTTGACTCCCTGTATCTGCAAGTAATCTAAACTGAAAGGATAGCTATTAAGGCTGGTTTAAATTTTAGCAACTAATAAGGCTGAAGACAAAAGGCTGAGGTGACATTTTATAAGTGCAATTAATTTAAAGATTAATTTCCTTGGGTGCTAAAATCTTATTTAAAACATTTACCAGGAAAGAAAATTAGGATGTTACTATCAAGATGTATGGAATGCTTTTGGGAATCCATTCCTATTATCAGTAAAAAAAAAAAAAAAAAAAAAGGTTAGGCTCAAGATGGGAATTTCAATTCATTTTAGTGGATTATAAATGGCTTTGAGTGGAAGGATTTTGCATTTCTTTTGTTTGAAGTTATTAATTGCAACTATTTTGAACAAAAGGTCTGCATTTATATGTGAACAAGCACAACATGAAAAGAAAATTGGCTATGGATTGCTGCCTTCCCAAGTAATGAAGCTGATGTTAAGGAAATTGCTAAGACAATAATTGTGTAATGAAAAACAATTAATAAATGGAATTGCACTCTAAAACTGGTGCTGTCGATGGGTTTCCTATATATTAATTTATCTGCTCCTCAGTGGTACAACTTGCTTCCAGAAGTTGTGAATGCTCCAACACTAGAAGTTTTAAAAAAGATGTTGGATAGCCATTTGTCTGAAGT
The DNA here is from genome assembly GCA_004319985.1 of Emydocephalus ijimae. Classification (NCBI taxonomy): domain Eukaryota; kingdom Metazoa; phylum Chordata; class Lepidosauria; order Squamata; family Elapidae; genus Emydocephalus; species Emydocephalus ijimae. Next base: position 9,758 of record BHEV01017796.1, on the reverse strand, counting down.
GGTGTAGGGTTTCCTGCCTAAGCAGGGGGTTGGACTAGAAGACCTCCAAGGTCCCTTCCAACTCTATTATTCTCTTCTTTCCACAACATTTATCTGCCCTCTTTTTTCTGAACAATAGTTACTATCTCCTCAAGGAACTTTGATATAACTATAGATAAAGATATAGATACAGGGAGTGGCAAAACTTTAAAGGAAATAATGTTTATATTTAGTATCACATTATTGTCCTAAGATTCTGCTTAATAAATATTAAATACTGTTTAATAACAATAACAGTTTAATATTCTATCCAATCATAGTATAATAAATGGATTGGCACCATCTGAATTTTATTGATTTTCTCTTAATCTGTCACATAGCCTTATCATATAGGGCTATATATGTGTTTTTAAAAGATTGAATTTTGATATGAATCTGGTGTAGTTGAACTGACAGCTACAAATAAGCCACTGGAATCCTTTCTGGAAGAATATACATCACATTGGGAAAACAATAATTGTATATTCTACCAATCTCTGAAAAAAAATCTTGAAAGTAGTAATTGTGGAAACTGGGAGATTCATTTTTAACCTACCTTCAATTCTGCTCCTATTCCTCATATGCTCTAGTTTCTTGGACTGGTTCAGTTGGAATTGTAACTAAAGCAAACCATGGTTTGAAGTAAGGAAATGATCAGAATTTATGGAGCGGTTAGGAGCATCCTAAAATATATGTTTTGGAGTAGGGTTGCATCTATCCACTGCATGTTGCTTTATTTCTCACACTTTTCATCCACTAGCATTTTGACAACTTAACAGGCTAATACTGTTTAGAAAATAGTAAAGTAGTATCCAGTGAACCATTAATTATTATTTTTTAAAAAAATACATTACCTATTAAAGAAAATCACATCTCTATTTTCTCAAACTCTCACCTGAGTTTTGGCCTGCTAAAATTTACAGCTGAATACCCGGTGATGGGCGGAAGATTGGCCTACTGGCTCCCTGGAGCAAACCAGAGTATGTATTTCTTTATCATTATGAATGTTTTGCTTCAAGTGTCCTTTGAAATGGTTTGTGGGAACTCTTACAAGGTTTTTCTTTCATTCTTCTTTTTCTTTCATTTTCTGTTTTTTTGTTTTTTTTTTTGGTGGCATGGGTTCACTTCTGAGATGCTTTCCTATGACCCTTCAAGTTCTTCACATGAATCATAAAACATTCTTTTTCAGAGTGCTTTAAAAGAATTTGGGTTTTGTTGTTTTAAGAACTTTGTGTGTAATTATGTTTATATGACTGAATTAATAAATGAGTGAATGAATGAATGCATATTCAAAAAACGTGATAAAATGAATGGCTTGAATTATGGAATGTTTTGCACTGTTTTGCTGCTAAATAAATAAGACAGAAATGTTACAGAAGTAAACAAAAGAATGAGAATAAGTTAAATGCTTAGTGAATGGTCCAACATTGAGCAAGAAATAAAATTAGGATGTTCAATGTCCTCTTGGGTGTTTAATAAATGTATGCATGCATGAATGAATGTATTAGGAACTTTTTTATGATGTTAGAAAGATGTTGATCATAAATATATGTTGAACACAAATGGTGCTATATGTCTGGCTAAATGAATATTAGATAGATTATGTCTTGTAATGAGGATTATAGATCTGAAAATTAATGTTTCGAGACCAAGGTAGTTCTGTGCAATAGGAAAAATGAAATGAATTATTGTCAATTATTCATAAATCAAAACAAGTAGATATTTTCAGATCTTCATAGACTGTTACTAAAGATGGGAAGGCAGATGGAGATATTTAAGACATGCAAATACTGGGGGGAAAGCAGTTGGATATATAGCATCAGTTGTGGGAATGAATATTTGTTAAAAGTAAATGCTTTCAGCCCACTTTTTTATATTAAAGTAGGAATTGGATGAGTAAGGTCGATACAGTAGGAGTAGGATTTTCAGAAAGTGTATGTGACAGGGCAAGAAGAGATAGGGCAAGAATGAGCGGGAGCTGAATGAATATAGGTTGAATACAGGGGTTGATTTCTACTGGTTCTGTCCACCTCTGTAGAACCGGTAGCTCTGAAGAGCAGCAGACATAGAATCGGTTCGATGTCTGCTGATGTGTTTTCCGACCCACCCACCCAGGCTCTTACGTGATTTTTATTTCCTGATTTTTCAACTTCAGCTGCTGAACGAGGCACAGCTACAGTTAAAAAAAGAAAAGAGGGCTGTTTCAAAGGCTGCTTCTCAGCAGGCAGCATGCTAATGACGTGCTAATGACGATTTATGACGATTTACAGGCACGCAGCTCACAGCGGGCAGGGAAGCTCATAAATCCCAAACTGGTAGTTAACCCTTTCATATCTAATCCCTGGTTGAATATGAAAATAAGTAATCAGTATGAACAAAGTAGTTTCCAGAAAATGAATGAAGATTAAATTATAAAATAAATATAAAGAGAACAGTTAATGGGTTGAGGAGAAGAAGAAGACTAAGAACATCATGTTTCTTCCAACATATAAATAACAAGAAACAAATCAAAACAGTCAGTCCACTAAAGAGAGAAGGTGGTAAAGTAACAGGGAGCAGAGAGAAAGAAGAGCTGTTTGACTCATTCTTTGCACCAGTCTTCATGCAAAAAGAAACAATAGTCCAACCTACCAAAAACATAACTGTAAAAGACAGACTAGAAATAAAAGTTAAAATAAGCAAAAAAATTGGTAAGAGAACACCTGTCTGATCTTGATAAATATAAATTACCGGGACCTGATGGATTACATCCCAGAGTTCTAAAGGAGCTGGCAGATATCATCTCGGAACCATTGTACCACATCTTCCAAAAAATCCTGAAGCACTGGGGTACTAACAGAGCTGATATAGTTCCCATCTTCAAAAAGGGGAAAAAACCAGACTCAAGAAACTACAGACCAATCAGCCTAACATCAATACCCAGGAAGATATTGGAAAAGATAAGGAAAAAAAAACAGATCTGCCAACATCTAGAAATGAGTAAAGTAATAACTAGAAGTCAGCATGGATTTGTTAAAATCAGATCATGCCAACCCAATCTTATTTCATTCTTCAACATTCAACAAAGCATTCGACAAAGTAACAACCAACTTCTTGGTGAGCTAGAAAAAAGTGGGATAGATAGTATCACCATTAGATGGATTCATAACTGGCTGACAAACTGTACTCAACAAGTAGTTCTTAATGGTGCTACATCTACATGGAGGGAAGTAAGCAGTGGGGTACCACAAGATTCTGTCCTGGGCCTAGTGAGTTTCAATATGTTCATAAATGACTTAGATAAGGGAATAGAAGGGGACGTTACCAAATTTACAGATGATACTAAACTGGCAGGAATAGCCAACACCCTAGATATAGGCTCAGGATCCAGATAGATCTTGTCAGACTTGAACACTGGGCCCTATCTAACAAAATTAAATTTAATGTAGGGAAAAGTAAAGTCTTACACTTAGGCAAAAAAACCATAAGTATACACATAGACTGGGTGAAACCAGGCTTAATAATAGTAACTGTGAAGTGTAAATATGAGCCAATAGTGTGCAGCGGCAGCCAAACAAGCCAATGTAATCCTAAATTGCATTAATAGAGGGATACAATCAAGAACAGGAGAGGTAGTAATATCACTCTATAAAGCCTTAGTAAGACCACGCCTAGAGTATTGCATCCAGTTTTGGTCATCACGCTATAAAAAAGTTGTTCAGACTCTAGAAAGAGTGCAGAGAAGAGCAACCAAGATAATGAGGGGACTGGAGGCTAAAATATATGATGAACGGTTGCAGGAACTGGGCATGGCTAGTCTAGTGAAGAGAAGGACCAGGGAAGACATGAGAGCAGTCTTCCAATATTTGAGGGGATGCCACAGAGAGGAGGGGATCAAGCTATTTTCCAAAGCAACTGAAGGCCAGAGAAGAAATAATAAATGGAAACTGAACAAGGAGAGATTCAACCCAGAAATAAGGATAACTTTTCTCACAGTGAGAACAATCAACCAATGGAACAGCTTACCTTCAGCAGTTGTGAGAGCTTCATCACTGGAAGCTTTCAAGAGATTGGACGGCCATCTGTCAAAAATGGTGCAGGGTCTGCTGGGTGGGGGTTGGACTAGATGACCTACAAGGTCCCTTCCAACTCTGTTAATCTGTATCTATATCTGAATAGCAGCCCTTTCAAACTGTGCCCGGAAGGATCTCCGTTGCATTTTGAATATGTACCAGAAGTACTTTGGTAAAAACAGTAATAATGGTAGACAACTTTTTCTAAAACAGCCAATCTGTTTCCTCTGAAATCTGGAAGTTTAAAAGAATATTTGGTACTTTTGCAAAGATTTCTTTTGAATAAGACTTAGTCTAAGCTCTCTCCAAATCCCATATGTATCCTAAGGCATAGCTTACATCCATGAACAATTTCACAGAAAATCTTCAGGGGGTTCTGTCCAGCCAAGTTCATAAGAAAAGAATTGCCTGAAGGTAGAACATCTGGACATAATTGTTGTTGACTCATGCTTGCTTTAACCTTTGAGAATACTGGAGTTTTCCTCTATTTGTACCAGTTTTCTCCCAATATTTCTCTTCTAGTAAAATTGTCTGCAGCAATCTCCATTAACAACTTATTTCATTAGAGAGTTATTTCATTGCTTGGGCTGACTCAAAATGATTGGGCATGGCCTATCTCTTTTTTTCCTTCTTTTTTTTCTTCTCAACTTATTTGAAGCATTCATTCAACTTGAAAATCCTTCAGGGACAGTTTTAGAATGCTCCATATGTAAAATGGAACATTATTATGAAAATAATTCTGGAAACACCCTGGTTCAACTGAAATTTGATTTCAGAGAGAGAAAATATAAATTATATTTCTCAGTGCCCTCTCTGAATTGTATGCATGAAATATAGGTTCTTTTGAGTGCTTTGAATGTCTACATTGTTCCCTGCTTGCTGACTTTCAGGTTTTATGAGTAAGAGACTAAAAACCTAACAGGTGTTGTTTGTGAGCAGGTGAATATCAGACCTGTCTGAAGTCTTGGTCTATAGTACCTTAAATATACTGCATCTATTAAGTAAACCCAAAAAATATATAATAGAATCTAGTCAAACATGCATCTTGGACATTAGGAAATCTTATTTCAAAAAATGTAACAAATACCAGTTATAATAATATAGGATCCCACGCATACAGACAGTCAAGAAGAAAGTTCAGGAATAGTAGGAGTGACTTGAAGCAAACCGTTGACCACATAATAGCAAATAATTCCAATAAGACAGCCTCCCTTAACTTGGATGATTATTATTATTTAATTAAATTTCTACCTTGCCCACTTTACCAGCTGATTATGGGATTATTTTACAACACAAATATAGAAAGCCAACTTTCAGAATTGCCCACTCAAGTACTGTATTGCCAAGACTGATACAGATAGTCCTCAGTTAATGATTGCTCTATTTTATGATCTTTTGTTGTTACAACTATGATGAAAAAGTAATTTTACAAGCAGTCCTCAAACTTATGACTGTTGCAGTGTCCCCACAGTCAGGAGATCATAACTTGGGTATTTTACAAGCAGAGCATGCATGCGTGCCAGATGTGTATTCAGCAGGTTCTGACCAGTTCTGGAGAACCAGTAGAGGAAATTTTGAGTAGTTCGGAGAACTGGCAAATACCACCTCTGACTGGAGATTTTACAGTATCCTCCTTCCCCTGCCACGCCCACCAAGCCACGCCCACAGAACCGGTAGTAAAAAAAATTGAATCTCACCACTGGTGCACGCGCACGCACACACAGTATACAATTTTTGTAGCATCCCACAGTCACATGCTTTCTGTTCAAAAGAGTGGAGTGCCGGGAACAGCTAAGATGCTGCCCAGAACCTTCAACCCCTTCAAACTGCCAGGTAGAGGACCCAAGAATGAGGAAGACACATACCACCCATAGGAGTGAGATGGAGATTTATTTATACTGCATGTGTAAAGTATATCCAGAAAGGACTTTTCTAAAATCATAATGTTTATATGCTTTCAAAATTCATGAATTAAAAGCATAAAGCTTGTCACTTGCCTGGGTACAATAGCTGGCTGGATATTAACAGGGGATTTGCCAACAGTGTTTCACAAATATGAAATGTCACAAAAAGGATGGCCTCTGCATACACACATTTGACAGGATGAAATTCCAATAATAGAAGAAATCTTGTTTCCACTTAAAGCTCAAGAACTCTACTTGACATATGCTGATCATTTTACCATTGCAACTCATTGCAGTGACTCAGAAAAATTGCTTCATTCATTCATCTGTCTCTCTCTGTAATTTTGCCGATTTTTAATCATGCAACCTAAGAAAAAGAAGCAAGAATTCACAGCATCTCACTCTTCCACTCTGCTCATTTCCTAATTCTGCATATCATACTAAATGTGAACAGCTCCTTTCCCCCAAACTCCTTTCAACTGCTGGCATATGTTTGCTTTTTTTCCACACCACTGCTTTCTTCTATTTCATATTCCGTTTCACAAGTCAGATCTTACCTGGCTACTACTGTAACTTATTTGTTAATAGTCCTTGCAGATACCTTTCGCCAGTAATATTGCCTCACTTTCTCCTTCCCTTTAGCATTCCAGTACATTCTGTACATAATTACTGACTTACTAGTCACTAGTGTAATGCTGATTTGCTACATGCTAAAGGCTTTTTTGGACCTTTCTACCCCAACATCTGGTTTTTTGAGGTGCATTGGAATCAGCTAGATTGTAATAAACGCTGGATGAAATTTCTGAAGAAGAAAAATAGAAATTCAAACGTGAACACACAGGAACATAAGGAAAACAACAACCCTCATGTCAGTCTAATACTTCATATATTTTTGGAAATAAGTCCCACAATTTGATTTGTTCACAGATAAGCTGGTTGGAACTGCATTAGTTTCAGATTTTCTGCATTAATTAAAACTTTTTGTTCATTTTGTTCTGTTTTTTTCACTGTCAGTTTTGTTCAAGAGCAAAACAAGATCACTGATGCAGATATACGTGGGTGTAATTTGATTATATGCTACTGTCTGCCTGGATTTTTACATCTGAACATCCCAACAGTTGATGTTGGTGTGTCCTTCATCTTCCTTGGGCTTCCTTAAAAATGGGGAAAAGATAGGAAGAAAGGGTACAGCCAAATAATACAGGTTTTGCAATATTTAAAAAGTCCAAAATAGACAAGTAAATTATCTTTGACTCTCTATTCTATCTATGTGCATTTTTATTTTGAGAAATGGTTCATGCCACCAGGTTTTATGAGACAATGAAATTCTGAATGTTATAAAGGGATAGCAATGCATGTGTGAACAAGCAAATGATTGGGTGTGTATGTAGGTACCTCTTTCTCTCAAATTTTAGATATTAAAATGTTGGAGAAATGATTTTGGTCTTGTGTTCCAAAACTATGTGTAAAGAGTAATGCTTAGGTCTCTGTTTATTTTTCACTAGGGATATTTGCATCTCTTTACATTTGGTATATGAAGAGAAGAGGGGATGAAAACAGGCTCAATAGGCTCTTGTTACTTTATATTTATCTATTCTACATTTAACTAGCATTGTTCAGTTTGTTACCAGACTGCAACTAGTTCAGAGCTAAGAGAGATCTCCAAAGAAAAAAGAACTAACGATGAGCATTTTCCTGTTGGTGCAGATACAAATACATCGTATTTATCCAAACATTCTGCAGAGAAATTAGGTGAAATTACATTCTGTCGCAGTCTGTGAAGTTCTAAGTTGTATTGGAATGCTGACTTTGTGGTTATTCCCATAATGATCTTTCCTATAAACATGAGCTTATAAATATTTAAGTCTTTTAAGTATGGTACAGAGGTGGATATTTAGGACATGTTCTTAATGTTTTCTTCACATGGACATCAAAGAAAGATCATTGGGTACCACACTCTGGGTTACATTATATTTCAATGACCATGTCTATCAGCCAATTGCAGAAAGTTTGTGGATCTGGAATGCTGACTGTAACATAGAGTAAGCCATGTGATCTGTGGCCTTGATGCATTTCACTGCAGTATATACAATCTATATCAGTATGTCATCTGGTCATATTTGCTGGAGGCAGCTTCTTTGAGGAATATATAACATATAAAACTAATGTCTGATCTGGATAGGTGGATTCTGTATTGACCAGGCAAGCTTGATATTACCTAGTACTGCACAGTAAAGGATTGTAAAGTCATTTATTTATTGTGTTACTCGGGCTCAATCAATGTCCACATCTCCGAGGGCATGTGTCACTGGCATCAAGATATCCTAGAATCACACATCATGAACCAATATTTTCTGGGAAAACACAACTCTTTTGAATAAATATTGAAACTGCTATTACTTCATCAACTAGATGTCCACTGACAAACAGCAACTTTGTCTTGTAAGGATTTAAACTGATGATGTTTAATCCCATCTAGATCCTTATAGACTCCAGGTACCAGTTCAAGATTCCCACAGTATCTCTGGCTTGGTCCAGAGTACCAATGTATAGCTAGATGTCATTGTCCTGTTCCTGGCCAAGCACACACAAATACACAAAGAAGGAGCTTGCTCACTTTACTAAACGCACACACTTGCAGTTAGAGAAAAGTCCCCGTCCCCCCCAAGGTTCAACAAGTTTGGCTTACAGAGTTCCAAAATCAAACCAGTGGGCAGAAGAGTAATCAAGTATAGCAATAGCAATAGCACTTCGACTTATATACCACTTCACACTGCTTTACAGCCCACTCTAAGTGGTTTACAGAGTCAGCACATTGTCCCCAACAATCTGGGTCCTCATTTTACCGATCTCGATCTTGGAAGGATGGAAGGCTCAATCAACCTTGAGCTAGTGAGAATTGAACTGCCAAACTGATGACAGCAGCAGTCAGCAGAAGTAGCCTGCAGTGCTGCATTCTAACTACTGTGCCGCCATGGCTCTTAGTCCGAGGGTTATAACTTGTAGTTTCATGGAAGGATTCACCCAGAGGGAGCATTCACCTTTTTAGTGCTAGTGGCATAATCCTACCATAATTGATTATTATATCATGCTGTATCATATAATTATATAATAATGCTCAGTGAAATGTTGACAGTACCTACATCCAAACATTCATGTCTTGTCTGGTACCCCTAAGGAACAGGAAACTTACAGAAAGGAGCCTTCAAAACACAGCAAGTGCCTTATTGACTTCCTTAGGCACCACAAATTCAAAGTAATCCCAAATTACCATGTAGGACATTGTCTCATTTACCACTGTAGAATCTATCCAGTCCTGAGTGAATATGGACAATTTTAGCCACGAAGAAAACTGGTAAACCACCTGGAGTGTCTATAAGAACCTAGTCTTGCTCGGAGAATCCGCACATGCCTCCTAGGTTCCGCAACTCTGCAACGAAGTCGCTGATGCTTTCGGCCGGTCTCTGGTCTCATCGATAGAAGTCATGCCGCCTGATGAGGGTGGGCACGGCGGGGGCATAGTGGTTGCGGAGCAAAAGTTTGAGGTCGGCCCAGTCCATCTCTTTGACGTCAGCGGGTTTCGCGAGGGCTTTCGCCATCTTGAACNCTCGGGCTAGGGTGTGGTCTCGTCTGGTTTCTCTCGCGATGTCTTGTGCGGTCATGGGTGGCGAGTTGAGTGCTTCTATCTGCAATGTGGTTGCCGTTGGTGTTGGATCGTCGAGAGTCTCTGGAAGCGGTGCTCGGCTCAATGCGTCGGCATGGGGAATGGCTTTCCCCGGGCGAT